>JAWNNO010005254.1:0-185387 GCA_035044985.1 Lordiphosa fenestrarum | reverse complement strand
GTTTTTTTTTTTTTTTTTTTTCCATGGATACGCCATGGGAGGATGTAAATCTTCTAAAGATACTGTTGGCCCGTACCAACAGCATGCACGATTCACCAACACGTTGGCGCCTACGTGCTAAATACACCCCCACACAACTCACACCTCATTCCCCGCGGGATCACCGTTAGGTATTACTTCGCGGGGATGGGTTGCCTATTTTAGGCACTCTCCGTTGCGCGTCGCTCTCGTTCGCATCTTCTCAGATCGCTCTGGATGCCTATAATGAGCTCTCCAATGGTTGTCCAGTTAGAATCAGACTCTAGCATGTAGCTGACGAGGTCCTCAATGGATGGGACAAACGCTTGACTGGTCCTGTACCTTACGCAGCGGTACATTACGTGGTATGGATTTTCCGTCTCATTTGGGCATTCCGGGCATTCCGGTGTGTCTTCGTGCTTGAACCTGTGTAGGTATTCCCTATATCCTCCATGGCCAGTGAAAAACTGAGTAAGGTGGAAGTTTAGTTCCCCTTCCGTCCTGCTTATCCATTCTTCTAAATTTGGGATTAATCGGTGGGTCCATCTCGCGTTGGTGGCCATGTCCCACCGCGCCTGCCATGTAGCCATCGACACAACTCTTTTTGACTTTCGTAAGACATCATTCGTCACTGGATTTTCCCTCATTGCTCGCCCTTCGTAAATCTCCTTCATTTCAAGTGCCAATATGTCCACCGGTACCATGCTAGCCAGAAC
The DNA here is from genome assembly GCA_035044985.1 of Lordiphosa fenestrarum. NCBI lineage: Eukaryota > Metazoa > Arthropoda > Insecta > Diptera > Drosophilidae > Lordiphosa > Lordiphosa fenestrarum. Next base: position 184,653 of record JAWNNO010005254.1, on the reverse strand, counting down.
TAAGGCTGCATCATCCGAGACAGTCCGAAATCCGGATATGACTCGAAGAGCGCTTAGTCTGTAAGGCGTTGCCAGCTTCTTTAGAAGGCTTTTATTGCCCACCACCGCGGACGCCCATATTGGTGCGGCATAAAGCAGCACCGAGGCAACTACTCTAGACAGTAGTTGTCGCCTTCCAGCTCTGGGCCCTCCTATGTTGGGTAGCATCCACGAAAGGGCTCTCTGCATTTTCGACGCTTTTTGGCTAGCGTATTCGACATGGGGTCGAAAGCTCATCCTGTTGTCCAGCATCACGCCCAAGTATTTTATGTACTCCTTCGACTTCACAAGTACATTGTCCACCATTATATTCGTGAACTCTATCTTCTTCCTGCTTGTGATAAGCACCGCCTCCGTTTTTTGTCCCGCTAGTTCTAGATGGGCTTCCTTCATCCATCTGGCCACTTGCTTAATCGCCGCATTTGCAACTGCCTCCAGCTGTCCAACTTCTTTTGCTACAACTACGAGCGCTAGGTCATCAGCAAACCCTATCAGCTTGCAACCCTGGGGTAGTTGTACTCTTAACACCTCATCGTACATTATGTTCCACAGAAGTGGTCCAAGGACCGTGCGACCGTGGCGTGCGTGTGTGTGTGTGTGTGTGTGTGTGTGTGCAGGTGCCTGCTTCATGTAATCCTTGGTGATGTTTTCCTATTAAACGCAAAGCATCTTTGTTATGCCTCAATGTGTATCAGAGTTTCAGTTCAAAGCAATTAATTTGTATGGCCATCAATCAGCCAACTCCAATTAACCATCCTTCCTTTACATTTGCAGAACAAATTTGGGCCACCGAACTGGACTTTGTTGTTATCAATAGACGCAATTTGATGGCTCTATCTGTGGTGGGAGCACCACCAACGACACCACCAACAAACATAACCGTCTCAAGTTTGGAGCACGATGATGAGGACTACTACAACGATACCATGTTCACGGCCATGCGAGGAAATGGTATCAATAATAACTTGTACGACTCCAGGCGGCATCAGGGTAGAAAGGCGGCCAAAACTACGGTGACCAGCACCACAGCCAGCAGCAAATTAAATGCGGGCAAACCGAGATACTTTGAAGTGCCCGATTTGATTAATCAAGATATAGATGAGGAGGAGCGGCAGGAGCTGGAAGAGGCCATTCAAGGTGAAGATGTTGATGATGAGGTGGAGGCGGAGGCGGAGGAGGAGGCGGAGGAGGACTTTGAGGAGTTTGTGCCACGCACCACAGTGTCCACAACCACTGAAAATTGGCAAAAATTGGGCACCCTGGCCAAGGAGCAGAAATTGAGCACTAGCAGCAGCACCTCAACCACTACGGTCATCCCCACAACAACAACCACGTCAACCACCACCACCACCACTACCACAGCTGCCCCCACCACTACGACTGAGGCCAGCAGCACCACCAAGCCGCCACATCATCATGCCCATCATCACAACAAATCCTCCCGTAAGCATCACAAATCACATCACAAGCAACGCAACCATCAGCAGCCGCGTCATCATGTGGCCTCCCATGAACAGGCCATATTGGACAACTCTGATTCATCCAGCCTACCCGAGGAAACCACCACACGTGACAGCAACATTCATCGTGTACGTCCCGAAGTCTTACCCGAAATCATTATACCCTCCACGCCAGACTCTAGCAACTCCAAGATTATAGCCATCAAACCCAAGAATCAAAAACGTCGCATCTCCCGACAGGCCATAGTCGAAATTGAACCAGAATATCTGTTGGGTGACTCCACCATCAGTTCCAGTGAATTCATAGCCAAATCCAATGAAGAATCGGAGAGTGAAGATCTTGACCTGGAGGAGGGCGACTTTCAGGCCTTGACACCGGCTCCTTCAATGCCCACGGCCACTCAATCTGGCCCGGACTATGTACGTCTCGATGGTTTTGCCGGCATGTTGCAGCTATTCTTTGGCATTGACCGACCCATTGATGTGGCCATCTTTGCTCAGCCACCCAGTGCGGAGTTTGTGAATCTGTTGTGTGCTCTGCTGGTGTGGTCTGTGCGCTATCCGGCTGTATTTTGGAATACCTCCAAGTCGTTTGCCTGCATCTTTAGCCTACAAATGATTGTCGCCGCTTTGGATATCATTTTGGGTTATGTGGGCGTCTCGAATCTGTATAAATTGCAAATCTATGCAGAGGCCATGCCGGTACATCAGCCGGGACTTGTGCTGAATGCCACTGTGACATTGGCACTGTATTTGCTGGCCACGGCCTTGGTGTTGGCCTCATCTATGGTCATGTATTTGTATGGACATGGCAGATTGGCCACACGGATGCGAGATCGTTCGATTATAACGCTTAAGGCAAGCGAAACTTGGATCTACTTTGCTCATTGTGCATCGCTGTGCTTTGTGTTGGCTCTGGCTGTGGTGAAGGCGCCGCTGTTGAACGATTTGAGTGCCACATATAAGAATAATCTGCATTGTCCCACATTTCTGGCGGGTAAGTTGAAATTGGATATTATAGAATATTGATAAAACAGAAACAGATACAGTTATGCCTTGAGTACTGGACACTTAGCTTAACAAATAAACCCCTATACGGTAGGTTTTCTGTTAAAGATTGCTATATTTGCCAAATTGCTATAACATGGCAGTTTGTGAAAAGATTTGAACAATTGTTGCTTCAAATTTAACTACAGCAAAGGAAACTAACTGAGATAAAAGCATCAGAACTGTATTAACAGTCTAAGCCAGTGGCCGCAATTAGAGTAAGCGACTGCCAAAGGTGTAGACCAGTGGTGGGCACAAAATTTGAGTTTGGGAGTGGTCCGAAAAGATTTTACAGGCAGATGTCTAGATTGCTTACACTTCAACTGTCGTTATGTGATAAATTCTGTTGTTCCTTACTCAGTTGGATACCAGAAAACGTCACTTGATGTGAAGTCTTTGTGTGCGTCTCGGTTGCTTCGAAACGAGGCCATTTCTATGCGTCCGAGTGACAAGGGTGCAAGGGTGCGCTGTAGAATTGATACCGTCTTATACTTTAATCTTTAAGTATGTTTCCCGAAAGTTCGTAAATTATGTTCGAAACATTCATTTATCTGAATTCAACCTTAAATGTTTTTAAAATGAGAACACTCGTTCTTGAATTAAGAACTTTTCATACTTATTATTTTTATTATTAGTGAAGCCAAAAATCGCTTTTTAAATTCAAATACAAAATATCTTGAAATCAGTAAAAAAAAATAGACTTCCTATGCAAACTCCTAAAGGTGCGGAACAATTTTTTGAAATAATCTGTTCTTAAAATTCCCAACTTGTTTTAAAACAGATAATAATTAGAAAGAAAATAACTGCTGGCAGCGTTCTAGACCTAACGGAATAGAAGTTGAACCGTTTTGTACCTAAAATTTTAAGAATTTTATTATAACAGAATTCAAACAAACGGAATGAACGGTCACACCAAAACGGAATGAAATCTAAACCAAATCCAATGGATGGAAAGTGTGAAAACTACTTTTTCCAGCTTTTTAAATAATTAGTTTGTTAGTAGATTACGTTTTTTCCAAAACCCACACAATTTGTTTAGGGTGAATTAAAGTAACTTATGCGATTTGACAAATCTCAAGTGGAAGAGGTAGGATGAAATTGTGGGCGAATTCGTGTTGTACAACATTATACGAGAACTGTGCAGAAATGGAATCACAAACATCTTTGCCCTAGCTAAGAACATCCCCTATGAACTCGAGCTTTTTGGACTTCTACAACTTTAGACCACTGGTCTTTATGCCTTAAAAGAGACTCGTATCCAAATAAGTATACAGAGAAAAAAGGATATTTTATAATATCCATTGGATGATTTCCGGCATCCATTGGGGAAGGAAATGTCTGAATTATTCTTTTAATCATCCAACGGAGCTAAAAATCATCCAATGGATATGAAAAAAGATGATCATTTTGATGATTTTGAAGCTCTTCTGGATGATTAAAAGGATATTTCAGACATTTCCTTCCCAAATGGATTTTTTTTTGGATCTTTTTCTTTATGTGTAGTTATACAATTATTAAAACTTGGAATGCAACAACTAACAAAGTTTTCAATGATTTCAACACAGCTGAATTCAAACAAACTTCAATCGGGCCATAAATGAACGGTCACACCAAAACGGAATCAAATCTAAAACCAAATCTAAATAAGCCATAAAGCTGCAAATCTTGTAGTATGGCCCTAAATACCCTTATTCTTATGGAGCTGCCGTAAACAGCTGATAGACGAAATCTAAAACTACCCAGTCGGGCCTGACACCATGATATATGCACATCTTTCACACTTCTTTTTCACTAAAGAAGTAGTTCCAAGAAGTGAAAAGTTTCGTTCGCTATTGTTAAGGGCTGAAACCCTCGAAGAATGCTTCTTTTAGAACGTAATTTAGAATGAATTTTTGTTGTTGCTTTCAACGCTCTTTGTTGTTGGTTACAAATGACAAAAGCACAACCCAGGGAAGGCACGGTTTCATGTTAAAGTGACTTTAAGCCTTCCAAGCCCATGAAAAAAGAATGTAGTGACGATTTCAAAGAGATTTTTTAACTTCTATCATATTTAAAAAAACTATGTAGCGACTTTTTCCTAGTAACCACATTCTGCAAAGTCCGACTGGGTAATCTAAACCCCTTTCAGGAATACCAATTATGCACAGAAAAAAAGATAACGATATTTAGTATCAATCGGGTATTTTTCAGTATCGAATCGGCGTTCATCTGAAGAATACCCAGTTGATATCATCGAAAATATCACTTGCACATTTCGAACATATCAATGTGAAATGTTTCAGATCTACAATCTGATATTTGTTAATATCTCTGATATATTTTTAAAGTATCAATGTATTTTCACAATACCTGTACGACACATGGCTGAAATAGTTAATATATATTTTTATAATATCAAAAGGGTATTAATGTATTACCAATGGTGTATTTAATAATATCAAAGCTATATTTTTATAATACCCATAGGATATGGTTCAAATGTTTTTGAATAATAATTAGTGATTTTAGTTGGCTCGGGGTCCCGAAAAGTTGCGTTTGCTCACAACTGTAAACAACTTATGCATTTACACCAAAAAGAGCTGGTTGCCTACATACTACTGTTTCATGAATCTCCCGATTCAACCTTCAGTAGGCTTTTCGCTGATGACTGTCGCTGTTTGAATGTCTTTCCATGCGCTCACCGCTTTAAGCAGTTGGGAATTGCAATCAGCAATGAAAGCAAAAACAGACAAATCGGAAGAGTATTCGCTGTCTAGCAAGCTGCGGCAGAGTCATGAACATTGCTTTTGTCTTTTTCGAGTTGCACTATAGCTGTCTCTCTTTGTTTATAGAAACTCTGCTTGTCTCTTTCTGCCCTCAGATTTTCGATGTCTACTTTGATCTGAAATCACGTCACTAGGGTATTTTTCATATCACTGTGAGAATTTCGCTTATTAATATAATATTTTTAGTATCAATGTAATACTACAGCATCATATTGATATTAAATAGTAACTCTTGAATATTTAAAAATTGATATTTTTGAAATTATATTGGAAGATCAACTCGATATTTGATCTTATTTTTTTCTGTGTGTGTATTTCTCTTTCTTGACTACGGTCATACTTGACTGGCTGCCGATCGGTGTATCGATTACTGACTACAAAATTCGTACTTGATGGAAACTACGATTCTTTTGATATTATTTCGCATTCCTTTGGAGCCTTTAAATGTAAAATGGATATGCCAAAAAAAGGATATTAAATTGATCTTATATCTTAGAGCTTAGAGCTGAATGGAGTTAAAAGATATTTGAGAACGTGTATCTTAAAGGGATCTTTAAGCTTTCTCTTAATAACACTGGTCGACACCCAAGACGATTCAAAGCTCAGCCAACAACATTCTAATAAAATCTTCATCGCCGAACACCCTGACTCGTGCCCTCCCAAAGTGCCCATAACGTCGAGATTTTGAGAAAAATAAACTTAAGGTGCCAAAAAACACTGTTTTTGCCCCTTTTCAATCAATTGCAAAGAACTAGGCATAGGTGCTAGAAGTCTCTAATTGGGCTTTCACAATAAATTTATTGTTTTAACTAGCTTTGAAGCCAGACAGTTGTGTGCGGCTGGCTCCAAGAAGTGAGGCAATTTCTTGTGCGTCTCTGCGGCTCTTGGAGCAATGGGAGCAAGGGTCTGCTCACCGTTGGTTTATACAATCTACGTCGTGCAAGGCAACGCCACGTTGTTCGTGTGGATTTGTATGTTTCCGTACCGAACGGAAATCGGCAGTAAACCAAACCTTTTCTAAGCGGGCTTGAGAGCGCTTTCTTTGCTTTAGTTGCAAGCAGAAATGGTGTAATACTCGGCCCTGTTCCGAATTCCGAATCGGGTTTCGCACAGAAAAAATAAGATCAAATATCGAGTTGATCTTCCAATATAATTTCAAAAATATCAATTGCAATTCCCAACTGCTTAAAGCGGTGAGCGCATGGAGAGACATTCAAACAGCGGCAGTCATCAGCGAAAAGCCTACTGAAGGTTGAATCGGGAGATTCATGAAACAGTACTGTGTAGGCAACCAGCACTTTTTGGTGTATATAAATGCTATAAATGTTGTTCAAGTTGTGAACAAACGAAACTTTACGTGACCCCGAGCCAACTAAAGTCACTAATTATTATTTAGAAACATAAAAATATAGCTTTGATATTATTAAAGACACCATTAGTAATACATTAATACCCCTTATATATTTTAAAAATATATATTAAATATTTCAGCCATGCATTGATACTATAAAAATATATCAGGGATATTAACAAATATCAGATTGTTGATCTAAAACATTTCACATTGATATGTTCGAAATGTACGAGTGATATTTTCGATCATATCAACTGGGTATTCTTCAGATGAAGGCCGATTCGTTACTGAAAAATACCCGATTGATACTAAATGTTGTGATCCATTTTTTTCTGTGCGTGTAAACGTTGGTTTTATACCCTTGCAAAGGGTATTATAATTTTGCCCAGAAGTTTGCAACGCATAGAAGTATTCATTTCCGACCCCATAAACAATATATGTTCTTGATCAGGGTGACAAGCTGAGTCGATTGAGCTTTGTCCGTCCGTCAGTTTGTCTGTTTCTACGCGAACTAGTCCCTCAGTTAGTTAGTTTAGCTTTCTCGTTTTTATACCCGTTACTCGTAGAGTAAAAAGGGTATACTAAAGTCGTGCAAATGTATGTAACAGGGAGAAGGAAGCATCTCCGATATCATAAAGTATATATATTCTTCATCAGCATTAACAGCCGAGTCGATATAGCCATGTCCGTCTGTCCGTCCGTCTGTATGAACACCTAGATCTCAGAGACTAGAAGAGCTAGAGCAACCAAATTTTATACGTAAGCTAGTATTGTCTGTAGGCAGATCAAGTTTGTTTCAAATTTTGGCCACGCCCCCTCCCGCCCCCGCAATAAAAAATGTTGAATAACTCCCACATCCATTTTTAAGATATCGAGCTCAGATTTTGCAGTGTAGTTTATGTGGCCAATATCTACAATCTCACAAATTTTCAAAAGGATCGGATAATAAATAGCCGAGTTAAAAAAATGTTGCATACTTATCCGAGCTGAGCTGAGTAACGGGTATTTCGAAGTCAGGCAGGGCCGACTTTAACTTACGCTCTCGTTTTAAATTTCGGACAGTGTTTTACTGATTTCTCAGTCACGGTAAATGCTTGCAGAAAGATAAAATCAAGATCATAAAAATTGAATTTATCTCGAATTTCTGATTGAAATTTTAAGCAAGAGTCATACTAGATTCGAAATCAAGCCAATGCCATTCTTACTGGGAATAACAAAATTTGTCATTGACCTACTTCTGACAATGTTTGGCATTGATTTAATCCCGAATATCTTGAAATGTTTCTGTTGTGTATGCTACATAATGTGATCTATATTCCTCACAAAACTTGTCTACTTAAAATTTGGTAGCTTGTAGGCTAGAATGCATTTGTGTTGAGCAACTCTTCCCACTTTCCTCTTCCGGACTGAAAAAAATTATGAATTTTGCAACATTTTTACGGAAGCACTGAAGCCATGTTGCTCAGAGCTGCCGAAAATGCGGCTAAACACGGTAGTTTAAACTTGAATCAACTGGTGTAAAGCCGACCACAACCCTTCACTCCGTCTGATTAGTGTAATTGGAAGCCATGTCACAACACCGCCTTGAACACCACCCCGTAGCGGCGTAGCGGTGTGGTCTGGCTTAATCCAATTAGCGACCCTGTTTGTGAGGGGCCCCCCAAAAACAATGGCCATATTGAATGGCTCCCACTTGGACTCAATTAACCTGTCTTACATGTTGCTTTGATCACCAATTCAATTGCTTTCTTTCAAAACAGCCCTCATTGGCGTTACACATCTGTTGCTGTGGATTGTTGTCTGGCTCTGTCTGACCATCAAACGTCGCTGGCATTTCAAGTTGCCGCCGCTGGATAATACCTACGGTGGACTGCTGAACAAGGCCAGTGCCCAGCCACTGCTGATGTCGAGTGGCCAGCGGACGGGCAGTAACTCAAGCAGCGGTGCCAATTCCACCAGCACCACCGTCAATGGCAACAGCAGTGATTCCTCCAAGCCAGACATGATGAGTACGGCGACCAGCACAGAGCTGGGCGGCGGCATGGGTATGGCCGCCCAAGAGGACATCTATTGGCCCAAGCTGACGCCCAGTTCGCCCAAGCTGAAGGTCACCTTCAATGAAGTAACGAGTACGTCTGATGATGTCCTACTAATTGGTGACCAAGAACAAACTGATGGCAAGCGGTAAAAAATCGTTTTCTTTTTCAGTTACAAAGGGGAGGCAATGTGCCTCCCGTTTTTTGTCCGTTCTGCTAGCAACTAGTTTCATTTAGTTTTCACCTCACCCACATAACTCCACCACTGCACCACCAACCAACCACCCACCCCCTACCCCATGTTATGTGATTTTGTGTTTTTCTAGTTCATTGTTTTTGGTTTTGTGCACGAATCTCTACGATAATTCATAAATCTCGAACAGCGTTTCGCAACACTGAAAATTTCCCACATTTACCAGCACTTTGGCGTGGCATTTTGTTTGTTGATTTGTTGACTAACTTTTCTCAAAAAAACAAAAAAAAACAAGTTTGTATACAAAATTTAGAGATTAAAATGGATAAAGAAAAACTATTTTGTTCCGCTTGTCGCCTGTTTTAAAAGAGAACTTTTGTTTGTTTTTTCAATTTGATTTAATTTTTAGTACTAGAAACTAACTAACTAAACTAGAGCTAATTGACTGTGTGTGTGTGTGTGTGTGGGAAAAATGTTTGTTTATTAACAAAATTAACAAAAAAAAAAACAAACTAAATAACGAAAAACTAAACTAACAAAGAAACTGTCGCTGCTTTTGTGTTGTGTTTTTGTTGTTATTTGGTAAATTGTTTAACTAACCATAAAGAAATCTAATGGAGCAACATTTCTCTCATGGAATTTGCCAAATTATGCAAATATTGAATGTGTTCATAGGTGAACCAAATGAAAAGCAATTTAAATTTGTCAGAAATCTAAAAAAAATACAAAATAATCCTTGGTAAAAACAGACAGCAACACTAAATGCAAGGCGACAATTTCCAATGCTCTTATTTTATCTCATTAAACCCCCATTTCTCTCTTAGCCATACGGGCCGTGGAACCGCGATATGTTTTGCCAGTTCTGCGGGGGAAATTGACGACGGCGAATATGCGACACTAAGAGCGGCCACCGCCGGTGCCGTTGTGGGCATCACCATGGGCAGTGTAAAGAGTGTAGCTAATGCTAGTGGTGGCCTCTCCACTAGCTTGGGTGTGAGTCTGCTACGTTTATCCGAATATGATGAGCTGCCCCCGCCTCCTCATCCACAACAGCAACAACAACAACAACAGCAACCGCAACACTTTGCCCATAGCCATCCCCATGACTATGCCAATTTGAGTGGCCTGGGTGGCATAAGCGATGACAACATCTCGGAGGAGGGCAAACTGTTGGCCTGTGTGCGTGATGATAGCATCACCTATGCATCTACAAGAGATCTGGAGCCACCAGCAGCAGCAGCTGCACCACCGCCTCCACCACCACTGCCCATGAAGGGTGCACCCACACCTTTGCCGCCACCAACATTGCAGCCACATCCCAGCTATGGCAGCGGTCGCGCACCCCAAGCCATGCCCGAGATCATGCAATTGTCGCCCGAACATCCACACAAGATACATCCACAGCTCAAGCAGCCGCCTATTCATCATCCACTACAGCCGCATAATCCGCATCAGCATCATCTAGTCAGTCCTTTGGCCCCGGTCACTGTGGCCGTCCACACCAACGAAGCGCATGTAAGTTGGTCAACAAGGAGGATGGCGCCCAGTTAATGCAAATGCTGTGTAAACATGTGTAGAGGAGAGCCCAGAGATATTGCAACAGGGTTGGAATACTCTTACAATTTGTTTGTCATAGGGCGGAAGTTTCAATAAGCGATATAAATAGTAAAAAGAAAGTTAGAAAGTCCTTCAAGCTAGACCTTAAAATAATCTGCACCAACCAAAGTGTATGCACAGTATGTACTTTGCTGCTGGAGTAGCAGTTGAAAACAGCGCTGCGTATATACACCTTACCTACTGATAAGAGGGAAACATATTCGAGATATTCGGTACTAAATCAATCCCAAACGATGTCAAAATTCGGTTAATCCCGGATTTTGTCTTACCAAGTACGAACAGGCTTGTGGTAGAATTCTTGTCTTGATCCCCCGTCATTAAACCACATGGTACAAAAGCACAAAAGCCAAATGCTACTTATTTAACGAACTTATTGATTTTCAAATCAGCAAGTTCTTGCCGGCTCGAAATTATTAGAAGTTTAGTCTTTAATAGGTATTACTCACTTACTTACTCACTTCAATCTCAAGTCAGGACTATTTAACTCTTAAGTACGGATTTTCGGATGGATACACTCTTTTCAGGACTGTTTCAACCCTTTCGAGCTTGTATGAAGCTCAATTAAGTAGATCTCGAGCTTAAGATTTCAATCCGAAGGTGGAGATCAGAGAACTGCAACGAGCTATCTATCAAATGCTATCTAAGTACACTCAGTGATCGCGGCTTGTTGGGCTTGTTCATTTAGCATACACAAAATGAAAAACGCAAAAGCACTCGAGTATTGACGATCATTGATCGCGACTACTCGTACCTTCGGTCGCGAGTGATCGCCAGTACTAGTTGCCGAAGTCAAAAATCTGCCGCGATCTGTGACGATCAAAGCTTGTACACAATCGATACAAGCACACAAAAACAACAGCTTGAGAGAGCAAAAGAGATATCAGAAGAGCATATCAGCCTATATTTTGCATTTCTATTTTGCACACGGCCCTCTCTTTCCTTAATGTAGCATGTTGTTGTTCTTTAGTTTTTGAAACACAATAACAATTGCATAAAAAGCTTGTGGAGGCTCGCCATCAACAAGCCGAGTATGCGCGAGTGTTGATCGAAAAGGCTTGCCCGTGGCTGGCGTAAGGCTTGCTTGTACTCATGATGCAACAAGAGAGGTGAGGTGGCATCAGTGTGAGTTCTCTGCAAAGTACCCTCACGTTCAGTGCTGCGCGTACTTTTGAAGCGTAAGCTTTTGCAAAGTTCGACAAGAGCTTTATCGAGCTTGTTCTGCTTTTACTCGAGCTTGATCGATCTGACTCGATGTGCTTGCGAACATTTCTAGTATGTCGATCCAAGGCGGCGATCACAAGCAAGCCGAGTAAATGAGCGAGTGTGATTGAAAATTAGAGGCTCGTTGCAGGTCACTGGTGGAGATCATTTCAATCTTTTAGAACTTGAATTAATCTCGCCATTTTTTTGCTGTGTATCCAAAGATACATTGACAAGTATGGCCACTGCTTTGTTATCGACTACTCGAAGAAGAGACTGCAAATGTTAACTCGAACTGATAAAGGATTTGATTAGCAACAAGCTAAGAGCACTTGCACGGGACATACTGAAATGATTCTTGAATTGGCCGTGTGCGCAGGGCAGCTTTTTATACCCGTTACTCGTAGAGTAAAAAGGGTATACTAAAGTCGTGCAAATGTATGTAACAGGCAGAAGGAAGCATCTCCGATATCATAAAGTATATATATTCTTCATCAGCATCAACAGCCGAGTCGATATAGCCATGTCCGTCTGTCCGTCCGTCCGTCCGTCTGTATGAACACCTAGATCTCAGAGACTAGAAGAGCTAGAGCAACCAAATTTTATACATAAGCTAGTATTGTCTGTAGGCAGATCAAGTTTGTTTCAAATTTTGGCCACGCCCCCTCCCGCCCCCGCAATAAAAAATGTTGAATAACTCCCACAGTTTTTAAGATATCGAGCTCAGATTTTGCAGTGTAGTCTATGTGGCCAATATCTACAATCTCACAAATTTTCAAAAGGATCGGATAATAAATGGCCGAGTTAAAAAAATGTTGCATACTTATCCGAGCTGAGCTGAGTAACGGGTATTTCGAAGTCGGGCAAGGCCGACTTTAACTTACGCTCTCGTTTTTGAAGATGTGGCTATTCAAGTTTTCCTCCTTCAAAGCCCTCTAAGTCTTGCACGAGTTTCCTTGAGCTAATTGTGAAACAATTAACGTCTTGTTAAAAACAAACAAGTTTCCATATTTATTTTGTGTTAATCCTCACAAAATTACTTGTTTGATTATTGATCGATAATGAATCACAGTCGAGCCAATGGCCTTGTTCACCAGCACAAATCGATGACAGGAAATCGATGGATGTATTTCGATTATTATAATGAACTATTGTAATGTGCAATCTGATTGCTAATTTTTGTGATTAGGATGTATAAAAATTAGCTAACAACTCAAACTGTCATTCCAAATCAACACGATAACTACCCCTCATACCGATTTTTACTAATAATTCCTTGTGGATGATTTTTTATGTTTGATGTATGCTGGTGAACAAGGCCAATCTAACATAGTTATTTGATAGATTCACATCTAACATAATCACGAAAATAAGTCAACATGATTGCACATCAAGCACCTTCATCAGCACAACCTAACAAAATTAATCGATATTTGGGCATCTTCCTCGTTAATTGGACGCGAACGTGAACACAGCTGTAGTAGAACGCCCTTTAAGGCACATAATCAAGGATCGTTTGATCGAAAATGAGTTTCAGCCAAGAAATCACAACGGAACTAGTACCAAAACCGTTTAATTTACACCAATCAGTGAATTTTGTCGTTATGCACTGGCAGTTCTTGCAAAGCTTCTGGTTGCTCTTCACACCAAATACGGCAATTTTGTTTCTTTTCATATCCATTCAACCAGAAATGAAAGCTTCGTCGCTGAAGACAATTTTTCGATAAAAAAGTTTCTTGAATTTTAATAATAAATTTGATTTTGATAATATATCGATTCATGGTTAAATTTTAGACCAAAACTGAACATGTTTGACAGTAACATTTGACACAAAAACAGTGTTGCCAAAAAGAAAGTTGCATGGTTTACTACGATCTGCTACAACCGGATGAAACCATAACAGGCCAACTCTACCTAGCATCAAAGGTCAAAATACTAGCAAAGTCACTACAAGGTAATTTTTTCAACATGACAAATCTCGGCCACATGTTGCCCAGCCAGTCAAAACATATCTTGAATTGGAAGTGCTAACCCAAGCCTAGACAATGCCCCATCCGAATACTTCCAAAAATGGCCAGATAGATGGAACAAAGAAGAGTCTATCAATGGTCAATACTTGGAAAAATGTTGCACAAGAAAAGAGTATCAATTGTTCGTTGCAACCGCATGCCTGCACTTTTGTGATTAACATGACAGATGCAGCAATGGGTTGTAGCCTTTGTTGGGGCGTGTTTCATGTCACGCCCCTGTCGCCTCGTGTATGCCCCCCCCCCTCAATGCAGCAATGCATGAGATTTATGTTTACTCTTATGAGACAGCATAAATCAGTGCCAGCCCAAAGAGAGCGCACAGGGTAGGGACAAGCTTGATGGATGATTTGGTTGCAGACTCCGACAGCATAATGGAGTACTTAGACTTTTGCCTGATTTGAATTTTGTTTTCACTTGCAGACCACCACAAACTGAAGCCAGTCGCCAGTCTTTTCCTCACTTACACTCTCCTGTCTCTCTCTTCTCGATTCCACTCTCACTCACTCCCAACTGTCTGTCTGTCTATCTATCCTACATCCAGATCGCCTCCAGTTCCACACCCCGTTGCCTGCGTCGCGCCGACTCTGGTGTACCCAATGAGGCGCTAACGCCACGCAGTGACACCACCTCAACCACTGAGAGCACTACCACCTCGCCACCAGATCGCGCCCCCTCCGAATCCTCTAGCGGTGTGCATTCCGGCGAAGAGCGTGAACTGGAAGTGATTATAAGGCCCAGAGCCAGCAGCAAGCCGCCACCCCGTCCGCCACAGCCGCCCATACAGGAGGAACCCTACGGACGTTGCACCAATATGCGCATGTCCAGCTTTAATGCGGATCCGGCCGGCTCCGTCATGAACAGTGCCACCTTGCCCATGCAGCGTACGGCCCCGGAGCAGAAATTCGACTATACGGCACATTGTAGTACCATGCCATTGCCGGTGGGCTGTCACAGCCAGCAGCTTGCCGGCGCCGTGGGCGGCTATGCCTCCACCACGGCCATGACCAGCTCCATGGGCGGGGTGCCGCAGGTGTCCAGCTTCAAGACACCCAGCATACACTATGCGAATGCAGCAGTGGCCTTGGGCCAACAACCGCCGCCACATACCACATTGCCAAATGGTGTGCGCTACTCCAATCCGCATTTTCTGCGCCGCTTGCCGCATGTCAGCAAGGCAGCCGAATCGCCGTATGGCCACCTGGGCTACGGGGCGGCCCATCATGCCTTTGCCAAAATGCCGCACGACAACAGCATCACACAACATCAACATCCAACCATACATGAGGATCGGGACTCGGCCAACTATTCCATGGCCTCGGATCAGGACTGTGGACTCTATGTGACGGCTCAACTGCACTAAGCTTAAATCGACAATTCCAATTCAAAAATGCTTTGCCTATCAAACGAGACTCAAGTACTAAGTAGCACAAATCCCACGCAACATGAAGAGAGATGACTAATTGAGAACTACCCATCCTTATGCCATACACCCATACATACATGCATACATACGCTATATATCTATATCTCTCTCTATATATATATATATATATTTATACATGCTCTGCTCGCTCGTATACAATGTGTAAGATAATTAAGTAATCAATCAATGTAAACTAAAGTTTATCATATCACACAAATGAGAATGAATGAATATCTAAGCAGTAAGTGGAGGAAGAAGAAGCTATATATATCATAATCTAAACCTAGATCGTATGTGCAAGCACTAAATAATAATAATAATAATAATAATAATAGAGTTTCTCTGCAAAAAAAAACAAAAGGCATCATACGAATTTAAGCTGCAATTTTATGGTTTTTTTAAACTTATGAAAACTAATCGAGCCCCCAAAAGGTATGCTACGCTTCAGCTAGTCGTTAAAGGCTTTTTGCACTCCCCCCACACACACACACATATTTTCTATGGTCTCTTAAGCTAAATAATTAACTAAATAAATGTAAAATTGTAATTGTAACAAAGCGACAATATAAAATATTATCTAATGTAACATACACACACAGATAAAAGGGGAGAAGGAATAGGAATCGGAATCGGAATCATTCGAATACACTGCAGCATCCCATACATATCTCCAGTTTGGCTTTTAATCCTCCACCAGGCACCGCGGCCACTATTCCTACATAAAACTCGCACAGTCTCCACACACTTTCCATATTTATTTTTGTTATAAAGACTGATTAGTATTATACTTAACCAACCCAGCAGCACAGCACCCCCTACACCCCTCCCCCTTTTGCAAAATTGGTAACTTCTACACTCACACTTCGACCTATTACATTTAGTTGATAATATTAAAACATTTGGTTCCTTGAGAAAACGCACTAGCAGAACTTAACAACTTTTGTAACATAATTTCTATACGTTTAATTAACGCCTCAAAATATATTTCAACAACCAATACCAAGTATGTCTCTAACCATGGGTCGCATTTCAGTTAGTAAGTTCAACTCAAAAAAAAACCCGGCGAGTAATTTGTAAAGAATATGATAAACGCATCTAAATATACATACATACAACTATACTAAATTATATGAAATAAATAAATGCATAAATGTTTAAATTATTTATACCAAATTAACATGTATGGATTAAATGGTTTATCAATGGTAAATAAAGACATACCACCGCTTTATGTGAAACCCCAAACAAAACAAAACTAAATGGCTTTTGATGTGTCAACAGGATAAGATGATTGGTTGGTTTTGACAATTACCTGTCACAATGCCCCAGCACCTAAGTGAGAGTAAGGCGTTCGTGCTGGTTGGTGTTTTACATTTAAGAATCTTTAAATAACGAGGGATAGAAGGAAGGGGTTAAAGGCTTAGACTACCAACTAGAGCTGGGCGCTTGACCTAACTTCCTGTTACGTCACGAACAATTCTCGAAATAAACGATTCATGCTTGTAAATCACCATTAAGGGGGTATTGCTGGTTGGCGAACATTTTTTTTCGATTTTCCATATTTTTATAGCTTGGATATTTGAGAATATTGTCCTAAAAGGGGTTTTTTGAAATTCGAAATACCTTAAGAGATATGGTCTTTTTTGTCCAGCAATGCTTTCGCCAAAATGCGATTTGCTTAGTTTGGCTACTTTTTGAATGCAACGGTTTGAAGCAACCACCGAATTTCGTTCAAAGCGTTCTTTTCAGATTCGCGTTTGCTGGCATTGCATACTGATATACTATATGTAAGTATTTCACAAAAAAAAAATGTTTTATTGCCTAAAATTTTCTTTGAGTGTATTCAAAATCACGTTTTTTAACTTCGGTCACTTTTCTCCAGTTCTATGGAACCGATTTTGATGAAACCAAGTGCAATCGACGGAGAATTGTCGAATTTCTAAAACTGCATACCAAAAATTTTCATTTAAATTTTTATACTCTGTACCGTAGGTACATAGAGTATTATAAGTTTGTGCAAAAGTATGTAACATCCAGAAGGAAGCATCTCCGACCCCATAAAGTATATATATTCTTGATCAGCATCAACAGCCGAGTCGATATGTACGCACAGATCTCAGAGATGGTAAGAGATAGAGGTTTGACGTGTTTGGGACATATGCTTCTTATGTCTGCAGGCAGATCAAGTTTATTTTCAATTTTGGCCACGTCCCCTCCCGCCCCCGCAATTTAGAAAAAACGTCATATCTCCCACAGTTTTGAAGATAGATGGCTTGTTCCTTCTGGACATATTTAGTTATTAGGATAACTTATCGATCCGCCAAAGAAATGAAGAAGATCGGATGAACGGTTTTCGAGTTATGATCAAAAGACAAATTTTCTTGTTACAGAGTATGTTATAGTCGGGCTTGACCGACTTTCTTTCTTGTTTTTTGATTCAAAAAGACAGCTTCAAACTTTAAACTCGTTTATGTCGAAACCACGTTTTTCGAGCTGGCGGCGGTGATTGCGCCCGTAGTTCTGAACCGATTTTGATGAAGCAAAATGCAATCGACACAGAATTGTCACCATTCTGGCCCCTACCTCAATCTTAATTTTACAAATTTTTTAAATATTTTTTTTTACACTAAGCTACAAAAAAATGGCCCAAAATCGATTTTTCATTTTTAAATTTCTGCCATTTTGTGAAAAAAAATCGCAAAATTATGATTGAGGTAGGGGCCAGAATTACAACTCTACTGAATCTAACGCCGTTTACTTTTTCCATTTCGGATGATCCGAAGTGGAGTTATCCATGCCGCCAGCAGCATACCTTTTTTTTCGTCGTCCAACTTCGAAGGCCGACAACTTTTTGAACAGCCCTCGTACAAAGGAAAAAAAATGTTTTTTATTTAATTCAATATGTTCTTAATACAATAAAAACAACAGAATTTTAATAACTATTACAGTTTTCAAATAATATTTTTTTTTAAAAAGGCCCAAAAACAGGCTTCCAACCAGCAATACCCCCTTAATGCACGAAATACGAACGTGTCACGAATGTTCACGTAAATATGACAACACTTTTTGGCAGATCTTCCCCACATGGGCATTTCCACAAAAAGGTCCACCGACACGAAAAAATTAAAAGTAGTTAAAAACACTATATTTTTGACACATTTTCCCAGGGAAACAATTAAATTAAACTAAATTAAGCCAGTAGCAAATTTGCTCATAGCCCGTTTCGAGATTTTCGAACCCAAATTCGTGCAATCACAGTTTTTCTCATTTTTATACTTTTATGCAGGGCTGCAAACCGGTTTCGAACCAAACCGGTTCGAACCCAGAACTCCGACTTTTATTTTACTAAGAACCGAACCTTGAACCGAACCTCTTTAGAAATGAAAACTGAACACGAACCTGTTCCGAACCTTAAATTTCGGTTCGGTACAACAAAACTGAAGCTCCTCGACTCTAAAGCTTCTTAAATAATTCTCAAAAGCAAGAGAGTAACATTATTTTGGTAATATTTTTCTACATAAAATAGAAATGGAATTTCACTTAACTGAAAATTATATATTGAATATTTCCATGTGTTCTACTAATCAATTTCGACCCAAAAACCACTCGGTGCCCCAACTAATTTTGGGGAGTTTTCAGGTCGAATGCTCTTTTTAAAACACATAGAAGGTTTTATAAAGCATGGACTGAACCAAGGCTCGAACCAAAACCATCTCCCAAAAACCTCGAACCTTAAATTTCCGAACCTTAACCATTCGTTAAATTTGGTTCGAACCAGTGTACCGGAGATCCGAATATTTTTTTTTGGTTTGCAGTTTTTTCTTAAAAAATTGCCTATGGATTTCATTGACTTTTGATATCTAAAACTGTTCTAAGGGCCCGAAGGGTTAAAAATGGTTGGATAAGAGGCTATATCACACTATGTAATTGGAATTAACTGTAAGTTTTTGCTTTGCATTAATCAGAAACCACATAAATATCTTGATGCAAAAAAATGTCGCGTTCGATATGTCACGTAGCTACACAGATCAAACAAAATACATTTGAAAGAGCAGTTCATTGATAAGATATTAAACCAATTTGGGCTTTGTTGGGGCCTCAGGATTCGCTAAACTTTGTCTTTATATAGATAGTCACGAAAATCACTTCTGTTTTTGTCGCGTTCGAATCGCTTCTTATTTTGTCTATATTTTGGAAACTCGACTTCACTTGCTATTCTTTTTAGCAATAATTAAAGTGCTAGCGAGGACCTTTATAATGAAGTAAAGAACGAATTAAAAATGCGCTTTAATTTGCTTGTTTTTTTACTTTTAATGTGTACGACGGCCGCGTTCGACAGAATGGAAATGCCCACATGCAATATTTTGGGCCTTGAATTGAAAACTTTTCCCACACTTCGTTCCTTTTGTTTTGTGGTATCGCCAATTTAAAAATTTCATTTCATTTACGAATTCTTTTTATTTCGTGTTGTTTTCTGTCACACATAACTAGAATTCACAACAGATTTGCTGCAACATTTTTGTAGTTTTTGGAATTCTTGCAAAAGTTGCTTTCATTTAATTTGAGTGTGCCCGTACCATTTTGTCAAACAAATACCATAAATCGTTACTCATCTTTTCTAGTTATGGGCTTGATTTCAGGTGACCTTTAAATGTATTTCGGCACAATACTTTATTCAAATAAGAATACTGTTGACTTACTGGTGACTTTTCAGTTCATATGAAATTCGACCTTTATTTTCAAGCGTTCTGGAAACCAATCGTAATTTGTTATTTGAAAAACAAAATTTTTCGTGATTAATGCATTCACGATATTTGATCTTAATACACTGACGAAAAAAGCACGGTTCACGGATAATCTCAAACGAAACTCAAGGTTTGCTTATGTTCACCTCGTGCTATGTCGTGACACACCGTTACACTATCAAAAATTCACGCAGCTCTACTCAATGCCGCGCGAGTATTTTATGGTCGATAGGCCCTGGACAAGGTAAGTGAGTTGTGAGTTTATGGCACAGACTAGATGAGTGAAAAATTTAGTTTTTCCGGGGGGCCTTTAACTAGGCATGAAGAAAATCAAACGTGGCGTGTGAAATTTTCATGTAATTTTTAAAATAGTTGGTTTTCTCTGTGTATAAGTATATAAAGCCTATAAGTTTGTAGAATATGTAAAAAATATTCTTCTTAATTCTTAAATGTGTTTGTCTGACTTCGATTATATTCTTGAATTACTATATTAATAATCTAGAAGTCTATTTCACAGAGAAAACAAAACGTGTAGAAACGGCAATCCTAATCGAAACGTAGTTCACTCCGTAAAATTTCCCACAAAAAATGTAGAAAACTGAAAGCTAAACGTAGCATGTAAAAAAACTACATGCTACGTGTAGAAATAAAAAAAAAACAAACTAGGCATGTTGACATGTAAAATGCTGCGTAGAGAAATGCAAAGCATACACAATATGAGAAAATGTGCATATTTCCAAATGGATTCTTCATTTTCCATACAGCAATCGGAATACAACACGAAAATTTGTGTTTTCTACATTAACGTTTAGATATTGAAAACCCACACGAGCGTGTGGAAGTTCTAAACGAAAATTGTAGCTTAAAATCGGTACAGAAAAGCTATGTGTTTCATCTAGAAATTTGTTATTCATGTAGGTTTTCTAAATTAAAGTTTTGGATTTAAAATGCTGAATGCTACGTATAGAAAATCTACACGAAACGAGTTGTTGATACACTAGCTTAACGACGCTTGTGACTTTCCTTGATAACTACAATTTGCGGCAATGCCGCGCGGGTGCTTGGTAGTCATGTGGGCTGAGATGACGGCATTGCAGAGACAAGGTAAGTGAGATATGAATTCGAAGGCCAGACAAGGTGAGTAAAAATAAAAAAATTTATGTCTTTGGTTTTTCAAAAAACAAACTTTCCTCTCGCGTGCCCGTTTCTCCCCTCCTCTTAACCACACTCCCTTGTGAGTAGCTTAGTTTCTGGCTTTAATGAGTACGTCAGTTAATATTGGAATCGAAGATCCGAATTTAACGCTAATTCTACAATAGCTCTATGCATAAATAAATTATAAATAAATTAATATGACTTAAGTTTTGCGATTGTGAGACTCTCACAGATAACAAAATTTCAGATATTTTGTTGAGCAGAACGGAAATCTAAAGCTTGGAACAGGTTCTGGACAGATTATATTTTCACCCACTTGCTTTAGTTTAAGGTTCGGTTCATGTATATATCGAATGTATATATATATATGTCGAAACTCCGAGTTCCAAGCGATTTGCTTCAAAAGCGGTTTGCAGCTCTGGTATAAATAAAACTAAGCGAGTTGATTTAGCCTGCCGTCTGTTTGACCACCTAGTTTTAACTTGTTTTTTCAGTGTATGTTACTTAATGAGGTCATCTGTGACTGAGTGTCGTTTGGACTTTCTCTAGAAAAACCCTTCAAGGATATACTTGATTACTCGATGTATTTTTAAGGAACTCGGAAGTGCCTTACGAACAGATCGTACATTGAGTATGTTTGATGGATAAAGCTCGAAATTCCTTCCATGGATCGAAAGGAGAATTATCAGATGGTACGAGTGAAGGCAGGAGGTTGGTTTTCCGATATTGTAAATGAGGATGGGGTTGGAAATGCATTAGCCGCGTCTGGAAGGAACTTCATCGGTCTTGTGGATGATGCCCGGCGCCTTACATATCACTTGATGACTTCTTTAACCTTGAAGAATGTGATTTGGGGTACTGTAAGGGCTAAGAGACTGAAAATAGTTGAGTTTATCCGAAACCTTCACCATACTTCCAAAAAAAAAAGAAAAAAACACATTTTGATCTGCTTTATTAGAAAACAATTTTAATGAATTTCTTGTTTTTTTTTTGTTTCTTTGTTTTTGGTTTTGTTATTTAAGTGTTTAGTTTTAGTTTTACACATTTCAAGTTTTTGTCTTGTGTTTGGTTTTCTCATTTCTTTTTTTTTTTTTTGTTGTTTGTTAATAATGCCGTTCTCTGCAAATTTTTAATAATATAATTTAGTTTTTGTTTTCTCTTTTTTTTCATTTCACAGTTTATTGTCGTTTCTCGACCTTCGATTGTTGTCGAGATATTAAAATACGATACAAGTATTTGGGAGCGCATATGGCGCTGTTTCAACATTTTTCAATAAATGATATATTTCTGGTTGTTGCTGTTGTTGTTGTTGCTGTTGTCCTCTTTGTGTATTTGGGTTGCATTTGCATTCAGTTTGAACTTAGTAAGTAGAATTTTTGTTGTTGTTTTGAAATAACTTGCCATAATATATCATTTGTTTTCGGTAACATTTCTATATGCGATTTCTTGGGGTTTCTAAGTAGAAATCGGATGTTGAATGGGAATGATCAAAGAGCGGTTGATATTGATTAATTGAAGCATTTAATTTGAATGCAGAGTTCAAAACCATAATTATTTGAGGATAGTAGATGAAGAGTGATTGAGGAGTGTAAAAAGTCTGATTATTTATATATGTAAGTATGTAATCTCGGCTCTATATTGTATAATTAGTTTGCTGGAAACCTCGCTGATAGTTTTCTTCTTTTAATAATTTTCTTTTGCTTACTTAAAGCGCTTTCGGCTTGCAACATTTTGTATGCATTTTCCTTTTGGCATTTCAGTTTACGTATGTTTCTTTTGCTCTAGTTCTATGTAGGAAGCGGCTGTTTTTGGATGGATGTGCATATATATGTGTGTGTGTGTGTGTGTGTGTTTGGTATGTGCAAAAAGCTGAATGGACGGAAAGGTTCAAATCAATATCGTAGCCATGTGAGCTTAAGCAAAAGGAATTGTTTAATGATGTTGTTTCGAATAGGAACAATAGCTATTATGGCAATTACTTCACTCGCTTTCCTTCTATGTGTTTATATATATAAAAACCTGATGCTTCCCTTCTCCACGCTCTTCTCTGTTCCACTCTCTCTCTCTCTATCTGTCTGTCTCTGCTCTTAGGCATGTGATATGTTTACTTAAAATCTTTATCTAAAAATGCATAGCAAAATGTTGCAAAGCGCTAAAGAACAAAATAAATATGCTTGTAGGTTAAGTTGGTACTGGGGTTGGGTGATGTGAAACAACTTTTACTTGACTACTTGACATGGGTGGGTTGAAAAGTTCTTATGCATGTTTACCAAGGGCCTAGTATACTTAGGCACTAGCAGCACATTTGCTATTGCAAAACACTTTTTTAACTAGGAATTGCTTGACAAAATCAGCTTTTTAAGCAGTTTCATGAAATGAAGTAGCAAAAACAAAGCTTTCAGCATCAAAATATTTTGAGATATATTGAGCATCATATAGATGCTCTGTAACAAGCCTAATAAAAGCTGGGAAAGATGACCGATTGCTCTTAGAAGTGCCAATGCGGCCTTGAACCCAGATCTTCCGCCCTTCTCTATTTTAAATTTATTAGGAAATATATTTATATGATCCGAATCACGAAAGCCCCTCCAGTACCTCGAGTCGTACCCTGCAAACCCTGTGTATGCTCAAAATGTTCGGTTCAACCAATCTTTCAAGTCATTTTTTAAAGAACTAGTATAACTTTCTCAATGTTATGACCGAAAAAATTGTTTGATTTCCATAATTAAAGAAGCGATTTTGACATATTCGGTGAAAAACATCTTGCGAAAAAATGCATCGGTGTCACCTAACTTAAAGAGACTTAATTTTCTTAGTCGGGACTTACACGATAAAGCAAACTTTTTGAAGTTTCTCAGTAGGCGGTCGTATCAGTTGAGATTCTATGCCATTCGTTTATAAGTTGTTTTGATATTTATTAAGGACTAGATGGCCCGGCGAACTTCGTACCGCCGAACAATAAATAACAGTAGTGGGTTAACTTAATAAAATAAGTACAAAATTTATTAAATTCAACAACATATATAGTATGTGTTCGAGAGGTACCCGAAAGAGTTGACCGATTCGGACCATATTTGTTATCAGCCTTCCTCTATTCATGACGAATGTCTTTATAAAGTTTCATCCAAATCGGTTAAGTTTAGGTCAAGTTATGGTGCAAAAAAGCCGTGGATGGCAAATTACGCGATCCCTGTGTGACCTACCAGAATCAGCTATAGATATAAACCACCTACGCTGTTACTACTACACTCACACAATTTCATCGAAATCGGTCCAGCCGTTTGGGAGGAGTGAGGTTACAAAGCCATGTACGGAAGAATTTTATATATTAAGATTTGTAGAATTGTGATTTGGAGAAGTAAAAACAGCATAAGTCGTGTTGGTAAAGGGAAAAACACATCTCGTACGTTTTTGCACATAAAAAATGAGGCTAGATTACAGCCTTAGAGAAGCGCCTTAATGGATTAACAAGATTCCTACTGTCCCCATCCTCTATCCAGCGAAATTAATGAAGAATAAGCGGGAAGAGAAGACACCTTTAAGCTGTACTTTTTTCTGGAAGCTTAAGGAAAGGTGTAGAACAAGTGGGAGGCATTAGGTCTCAATTTGGTATTGACAATGATATACAATTATTCTTACTGTTTTCTTCGGGCTTATACCAAAACGTACCTGCATACATGATCAATGGACTTGGCATTTGGGCAAAGATTAAGGTGTAAGCCTAGAACATCGCTCAGATTTCTTTCTATATTATATAACCAATATAAAGTTCAGCTTTCTACATTTGAAAATCATTTTATTATGTTCTTGAAATGAAAGTTTTATAAAACTCAAGTGAGGACTCTTATTTTGAACTTTTTCTAGAAAGATTTTTGTCAGACTTGTCAAATATGGGATATTAGGGACTATGCCTATCTGCACTCTCTAAGCTGTAGAAATAAATTTATGTGAAATTATTTTCAAACAGATTTCAGCCTGCCAGAGCACAAAATTACCAATATTCTGAAATGATATCTGTTATCACAAAATCTGTACCACGCCAAAGTCAGAAGTTTCTTTAATTGAATGGAAAATATGATGCCAGGCTTGCTTGGAGGAAGCCTTATGTGGAATACCATTCCAAGTACACTTTCACAGATTTGGCAAATTCTCTTCAATATAGATGAGGAAATACTGATGTGCTTACACTTTGACTTTGGAGAATAAAACTATTTTAAAAACAACTTCACAGATGATCAAACAAAAGGCCAAAAGAGAGTTTTTCAAACTATGCTTTATGCAGTTGAAATAATTAGATATCTGGGTAAGATCTGAAAAGTCAGTATTAGTACACCTAGCTAAGGATTTGTTTAGCAGTGATCGCCAGACGGCTAGATAGTTATTTTGCTGGGAACAGCAATGGTTGAAAAAGTTCGGAGTTGTGGAATGGATCCGTTTCCATTCCAAGCCGGGTTTTATCTCTATAAATATAAGTAATATGGTCATACTTTTTAAAATTTCCTAAAACCAAATCCTTTTAGTAATTCTGATAAATAAGCTTTAGGAGTTAGTTTAAAATTTTTTTACTTCAAAAGGATAGTAAGACGTCATATTTCAACAGTGAATTGTCTTTGGTGAAACATTTTATGTGCTCGCAGGATATAGTTGGCTTTTCCTGGGATATCCATCAACAATAGCTTAGAATAGCTTAGCGAAAATATGTCGACACATTAGACTAAGTATCAAAGTGGGAAATACTTCTGTTTACAATAAGCAAGAATCATTTAATGGTTCTGATTAGAAGTTAGTTTGAGTGCTTAAAACTTGAAAACTTCAACCAAATGTAAGACTTTCTTTTGCTAGTTTGTTCGTAATTGCTATGCAAAGGTTTAGGAAACAAGAAAAGTTCAAAAATTCTTAGCAAATGGCGCTGTAGGCATACATTTGGATTTCAGTTTCAAACAATTACAGTCGAACATGTGGCGCAGTAGGCGGTCATTCCGTTTTATAGCTCAGCAAATGTTCTTTCTGATTTGTTTTGTTTTTCCCCAGTTGTTTTTGAGTTTCAATAGCATATTTTTCGATCGTTAGCCTTCTTTATTTTGAGTTATTTCAAAGGTAAGTGATTGATAAGTGAAATGTTTAGCACTATTCCAGAAAGCTGTTACTCATAAGACTGGTAACATAGCACATATGACCCTAACCCACCTATGCCAGTGAGAAACACATTACAATCTCCTGTTTTCAGCTGTTTCACATCATAAAAAGCAAATGAATTCAATTAACTATGGAAAAGTTGGCAAATTATTTGTGATATCTCTATGCTTAATATATTTGGCAAGCAGGTAACTCTTTGTTTTTTTTTTACAGCTCACACTATTTATTTGAAGGTACTTGATGCGGTTTCGAAAAACAAAGTAGATTCTCTACAGCTGCTAGAAGCGCCCTAAAGTGAAGCAAACCTCAAAAGTTATGTATAGCCTCCCGCTTGGAACAAAAACTCTCACATTTTGGGGTGACTGTGAAAGTTTTTGCCCATTCGTAGAGTGAATCAAATGTACGTGTGTTTGTCTGTGTGTGTGTGTGTGTCTCCGTCTATGTACAGCTTCTTAAGTTAGTCAAATATTTTTCTGTTTGTTTTTTTTTTGCTGGATTAATACAGATGTGTATCCCTCATTGGTTTTTAGTTTCCATTTTAATCTTTAACTTTAAGTTGATCGTAAATTAGGCTTATTTAAGTGTTAGTGGTTCTTTGCTTGCTTAAACGTATTTAAATATATTTATCTGTATGTATATACTTAAATAACTTGCCTCTTGAAAATCTATAACTTTTTGGTTTGTTCATTTATTGATTTAGATTTAGCTAAGTTTTTAAACAATTTGTATGCTCCTCTCAGCTCTGACATTAGCACTTTGTTTTGTAATAGTTTAATAATTTAATCATAATAATAATCGTATTACCAAAATAATAAAAATTATTTGAAATATGCATAATTTACAAGTATCATTTGTTCAAATATTATCCATTATGTGTATATATATATATGTATATATGTATCTGTTTAATCATTTTACTGCTCTGCTTGTGTTCTCGGTTCTTGGTTTTTAAATGCATTTGTTTTCATGACTTACAAAAATTAGATTTATCTCCTCTGTCATAGAATATGTAGAAAAAAAGAGATTTGGACTTAGCTTAGGCCAGCAACATGCCGCATGAGGATCGGGCGCTTTCGTGTACATTGTCCTGACCATGGTCCTTTGCTATTTGGCTGCCTGGCTGGCAGCTCTTTGCAAGGGTTACTGCAATTACGTAGCAAAATGTGAAATTAGTATGGCAAATGGAAGGGGCATCCAAATCGCTGGTATGTGTAGTTTGGTTTGTCAATTGTGGGTAAACGGGCAAATTGGTTAGTAAACTTTTTTTTGCTGGCAAATTGTTTTTTTTTTTTCAAAAAGTTATGCAAAGTATTTGTATATTATTATTTATAATTGGGTATTGTGGCTGTAAAATGGCAAAATGGCTGTACTAGCGCGCATATAAGAAGAGCGGAAAGCAGCTATAGTTGAATTTTGATATTGAGATAATGAGACAATGACGAACACCCGCAGACTTGTTGTGCTTCGAATGTATGGACAAAAGTGACTTTATAAGATTATTCCTGCCTAGTTTCACTATAATTCGCCCAGAATGCATTTGAAAATACAAACAAATTGCTTGAATAGAAAATTTAAATAAAAATGTCCACCATGTAGAAGGTAAAAACATTAAAAAGAGTATCCCAATCATCAACATACTTGCTTTACCGTTTGTTTGATGCTTAAAACTCTTGAGAATTGCAAAAAGAAATATAAGTTTCAAGCTTTTAAAGTAAAGAAACTTCGTTTCTTATTTTTTTAGACCTATCTTTTATATGGCACCTATACTATAAGTGGGCCGATTTTCATCAATCTTAGTAAAATTATGAGTGAGCATAGAAAATCAATGTATTCAAAATCTGGAGACGTTTCGTTTAAAACAAAAAATGTTTCTCACTAAAACTCATTTTTCGACCAATCCTTCCTATAGCAGCCAATATGCTATAGTCATCCGATTCGAACGGTTCCGACATTTAAGCAGCTTGCTTTAGAAAGCTGACTCTTTATTATGCGTTCTGAAACTTCTGGGATAGATTAAAATTCTCTTTGAAATGTTATAAAAATGCTGAAATTGCTGTTACATATTCATGTAGATATCTAATCTTTAAACATTTTCATCATAATATCATTTCATCAATTGATTATTTGATCATTTTATCTTTTTATCATTTTATTATTTTATAATTACATCATTTTATCATATTATCATATTATCATATTATCATATTATCATATTATCATATTATCATATTATCATATTATCATATTATCATATTATCATATTATCATATTATCATATTATCATATTATCATATTATCATATTATCATATTATCATATTATCATATTATCATATTATCATATTATCATATTATCATATTATCATATTATCATATTATCATATTATCATATTATCATATTATCATATTATCATATTATCATATTATCATATTATCATTTTATCATATTATCATATTATCATATTATCATATTATCATATTATCATATTATCATATTATCATATTATCATATTATCATTCATATTATCATATTATCATATTATCATATTATCATATTATCATATTATCATATTATCATATTATCATATTATCATATTATCATATTATCATATTATCATATTATCATATTATCATATTATCATATTATCATATTATCATATTATCATATTATCATATTATCATATTATCATATTATCATATTATCATATTATCATATTATCATATTATCATATTATCATATTATCATATTATCATATTATCATATTATCATATTATCATATTATCATATTATCATATTATCATATTATCATATTATCATATTATCATATTATCATATTATCATATTATCATATTATCATATTATCATATTATCATATTATCATATTATCATATTATCATATTATCATATTATCATATTATCATATTATCATATTATCATATTATCATATTATCATATTATCATATTATCATATTATCATATTATCATATTATCATATTATCATATTATCATATTATCATATTATCATATTATCATATTATCATATTATCTATTATCATATTATCATATTATCATATTATCATATTATCATATTATCATATTATCATATTATCATATTATCATATTATCATATTATCATATTATCATATTATCATATTATCATATTATCATATTATCATATTATCATATTATCATATTATCATATTATCATATTATCATATTATCATATTATCATATTATCATATTATCATATTATCATATTATCATATTATCATATTATCATATTATCATATTATCATATTATCATATTATCATATTATCATATTATCATATTATCATATTATCATATTATCATATTATCATATTATCATATTATCATATTATCATATTATCATATTATCATATTATCATATTTTCATATTATCATATTATCATATTATCATATTATCATATTATCATATTATCATTTTATCATATTATCATTTTATCATATTATCATATTATCATATTATCATATTATCATATTATCATATTATCATATTATCATATTATCATATTATCATATTATCATATTATCCATATTATCATATTATCATATTATCATATTATCATATTATCATATTATCATATTATCATATTATCATATTATCATATTATCATATTATCATATTATCATATTATCATATTATCATATTATCATATTATCATATTATCATATTATCATATTATCATATTATCATATTATCATATTATCATATAATCATATTATCATATTATCATACTATCATATCATATCATCATATCATCTTATTATCATATTATCATATCATATCTAATAAAAACCTTTGACCCTATGTTTTTCAAGCTAAACTTATAGAATTCCTCAAAAAAGGTGTTACGTAAGTTATTACAATTCGATCATCCTTAGCTACAGTTCTCGATCCTAAGTATGGTGTTTCTTTCACACCGTTAAGATAGTCCCAGCCTAGAAATAGGATGATCAACTGTGTTTTTTATGAAAACTACACAAGTCTGTGGGCGTCACCATTCGTCATCGTTAATGATGTTGATAGATTGCAATTAAATTTGAAGTGCACTTACAATTCAGTTCATTTGCTTTTAGGCAAGTTTTTTTCACATTTGAATTAGAAAATTGTGCTTGGGTTTTTTGGTTTGGGTGCTTAAAGTGTTTTCGTTGTTGTCGTTGTCTGTTATTCGCCGGGCTCCTCCATTATAACAGACTCACCGGCCCAAACAATCGGACGACCCTGTTGTGTGTTGTTTGGTGTTGGTGTTTGTTTTTTTTTTAGAAAAATTGATTTAATGTAGAATTCGGTTTTGTAGATCTAGAGAGCTATACTTAGTAGTATATCTGATAGCTAGCCAAGATTTGCCATTTTATACATGTATGTTGGTGTGAGTGTGTATGTGTGGGTGTGAGGGTTAGTGTTTAATGATAAAGCAGAATCAATTAAGGATAACGGCAAAATAATTAAAGAGGTTAAACTATCGAAATGTTAAAATGAGGTTATCTATTAAACAATGTCAAGGATGTCCCAAGATGTACGCAAGATTATACTAGAAAGAAAAACTGGCTATTTACCTAACATTAAGGAAATTTTGTAACGGGTTCAAAATTATTTGATTATGAAAGAACTAGTTTAAAATTAACTATCAAACAATCTTCAACTGAATTCTCATTTAGTTATTCATTCCCCAGGCATTCCATGCTTAGTAACTTGTTCAGCGTCTTGTTAAGTTCAAGTTAATTTCAGAACAACTGAACATCTGAAAACTGATCAGCTGAACTTTTAAAGTACTGAACTGCAGAACAACTGAGCAACTCAACTACTGAACAAGTAAGCAATTTTAGTGAGTTGAATCATATTGCAAAAATGAATAAGTGAACATGTTCTGTGAATAAAACCAGACTTTATCCAGCACTATTACGAAGTGAGTTGAGATCCCTAGCATGTATCTAACATTGTCACTTTTTTGGTCGTCCTTGTTTCAGCAAATTCAATAATTTACATATCTTGATTCAAGAACGTGTTTTTATTTTCAAACTTGAAGAATTTTTGCCAATTTTTCTTTGAATTTGATGGAGTTAGATGAAGCTTGTTTGGTACTTATATAAAGTATACAAATTTTTCTTTCGTCATAGATTCTTATTGATTTCTACTTGATTCAAGAACAAAATGCTTAATTTGTTTTTCTGAGAATTGTGTTAATAATTAAGCATTTTTAGCAATTGGATGAACCAACAAATTGAAAAAGTAGGCAGAATTTTAGCCTCTGCAATGGAATTTGTGTCAGCAAACCACCTCTAAATATATCATTTTCTTACCGGCAAAGCTTTGAAACAAGCCAAAAAAGAGAAGCGATTAAAAGCTTCTTGTAAGTTTTCTCCATCTACTAGGACAAAAAGATGGATAGAGTTTTAGAACCATCTAGATTACTCTTTGTACTTACAATCCCAATCATGTTTTGGTTTTGGAAGTACTTAAATTAACTACGCAATGTTCTGGAAAGTTTAAAAAAAGATTCTAAAGGATTCTTCTTGTATTATACTTATAAAGTGTTTACAAACCAAAAGTACAAAGAGTGTTAACAAACATTCTTAAGTCATGTACTTTTCCTACTAATAAAGTGCTTGCAAACAATAAGTAGTAACAATCGTTCCTGAATCAAGTACTTTTCTTATTTATACAGTCTTTACAAACACTTTAAAGTATTTTTTATTCTTGTAGGTAAGCCTAAAGCATCTTGGATTGAGCACAAAATAGACTAACAATGCAAGCTCTGAAAAGACTGCAACGGAAAATATGAATTATTTGCAAAGGAATCTGTTGCTATGTTTATATGCCCTTCAAAGTATGCAAACTTTATTTCCTTAAGTTATGATGTATTAAAATGAAGCCATTGCAATTCTGTCAGAGATATTCGACATTACGTTTTCATTCAGATTGTTGGGTATTCAACAAAATGTTGAGTTAAGACCAAAACTTGACCAAAATTATGATTTTCATCTATAGTAGCATACTTTAAAGGGTAATAAGCATGATATATTTTATGTGCATAAACGTGGCAAGTCCTTAAAATTCTCAACTAGTTCTGGCACTTTTCTTTTATAGTAATTTAGAAGTTCTGACACACAGTAATAGCACCTTGGTCTTTGCTTCAAAACATACATTTCATTTCAAATACAAATTGAAAATAGTTTTAGAATTTTAAGGGCATTAACCTAAAATTAACTTAAATATTGTTTTAAAGAAATATTGTGGTTGACTCTGGAATTTGAACACGCTTAAAAGTCCTTTGTGAACTTCTGAAGCTAAACAATATCATACTTAGGCAACCTGAATCAAGCTCATTCGTTGACAAGAGTAGAGTAGTACCGCTCGTTTTTAAACCGTAGTGTGTGTGTCAAATTAAGAATATTTTGTGAACGCAATATAAACCCAAGAAATAATGATTTCTTTTCAATAAACTCCTTGCTTCCTTCTATGGGATGTTAATGCAGGCAACTGGCTTCCGAGACGGGCGATAAATCTCTGTAAAGATTGCAGATATAAGCATAAGCTCTCAACAAGCAAAAGGAAAAGTTCTTTGTGAACTTCTGAAACTAAACAATTCGATATAACACTACCGGAATCAAGCTCATTCGTTGACAAAAGTAGAGTTGGTTGGTTGGTGTCATATTATTAACATTTTGTGCCCACAATATGGACCTAAAAAATAACGAATTCTACTTTAATTAAGTAGCAATTGACTCCATCCTCCCTTCTCTGGGATATTAATGCAGGCAACTGCATTAATATCACTGTAAAGACTGCATACATAACGATAAGAACTCAGGAAACAAAAATCCCAGTGTTATTTTCACACGAACTTGTTCTAAAAGGAGTCCGCTTGGCCTGCGTTTTGGACGGAAGTCTTTGTCTCAGTGTTTGAATTGTTTCTCAACGCTTGCCAGCACAGCCTGGCAACCGATTTCCTATAGTATATATTCTGACTAACTTAAACCAAAATGCCATCTTGCATTCATGTTGGAACATCCTTGTTAGCTACGCATGCAATAGTAGGAGAATGTCAAGCACAGTGTTTTGTTAAATTGGTTCGGTTTTGTGGGGTAGTTGGGGATAGAGAAACATACCTATATGAGTATTTTGAGTACGAGTCTATAAAAAACTACGTTGAAGTAACGTTAACGGTGATTTTAGGTGACTTGCGAGAGGTTTTCATTTGATTTGTAGTTTTTCTTTGTTCATCAATTTAACAATTGTCATGGTTTTAACGTCATCTCAGATGGTGTGTGGTTGTGTGCGTGTAAGTGTGAGTGTGTTTGTGTGTGTGTGTGTGACAACAAGCGTTTCATTTACAGGAGTGCGTGTAACTTTGTCAATTTTCAAATTGCTAACTAAAAACAAATGCCGTTGATTCTGGGCTTTTCATTTTGCTTTTGTACAGTTGTGACAATACTACAAGAAATTTTTGGGTATATATATATCTATGTAAATATATAAAAATGTTTGTATAGTATGCAAGTTGTAGAACGCCTTGTTGTTGTAGTTGTTGTTTTAGAGTTTGAGTGAATCGAGTGAGGCTAATGATGAGCGCCTAGAGCCTAAACCTATATTAGTGGGACAACTGACCAGTGAGGTGGTGCCAAAGAGCTTGTACCAGCCGATGACGATATTAGAGAGATTCAGATCGTCTAGCATTATCTGTGCCACGCCCATAAACACTTTCTTCTCAATGCGGCCGTAATCGCCCCAGACGGTCACCTAGAACAGAAATCGAGTTGAGTCGCAGAGCGGGTTTATCAAAATCGGGTTTACCTGTAGAATACAACCAGTGTAGGGCTGTTTGAATACCAATTGCTGCTGATACAGCGGATCCAGAGTACGACGTGCGGTTGAGGTTTTCATCTTATCAATGCAACGTTTACCCGAAACCAGATACACCTTCACATAAGGAGCGGGCAGCATTTTCGAAGAAGGTTTTTGCTGAGAAGAAAAGAAAACGGGTTAGTTTCTGGGCACGAAAGCAGAGTTTGGATTCACTAACCTGCAAACCCCTGGCTCGTATTACCTCCACCTCCAGAAAGCCCTTCTGATGGCAAAGCGACAGCTGTATATCACCCAGCGAGGGAGCTCCTAGCACCTGACGACCAACCAGTTGACCTGGCCCCAGGCCATCCACAAACTCATTGAGAGCCCCGTCATTGCGCAACGAGGGTGAGAATCTGTTTATGGCGTTTTAGGGTTGTTTTTTTTGGTGATTTTGAAGAAAAAATCTTTAGTACAATTTTGGGCTACAGTTTTTTTTTGAATATGTTTATAAAATCATTAGGTTGAAATTTACACAAATAAAGGATATATTTTTTTTTGGTAGAGAAAGAACTCTTATACACAGGGAGTTGTAGAAAGACAGTTGTAGTTGTTGTTATTGTGGTTGTTGTTGTTGCTGGTATTACTGGTTGGTTACGACTGTTTTTTGTTGTATTATGGTTGAGTGGGTGAGAGTGTGACTTGTGGGTAATTGAGAGTGGTGCAGAAGTGGCAGAGTGGTGGCTTGATAGTTTGAGTGTGAGCATGCAAATGACTTGCATTATTCTCGATAGCTTAAGTGCAGTAACAGTTTTGTAAATATCTAGAATTTTTGAGTCCTCTTTGAGGTAAGTTGTTCTAGTTTTTGATTAAGACTTAAGATGTTTTTGGGAGAGTTTCACTGAGCACAACAACAAGGGGTTTTGGGGTTTGTGAAAAGTAAATATATACATTCTTTTCTTTTTTAGAGTTTACTTCTTAAAATATGGTTTCTGTAGTCGTTATTTTAATTTCAAGTTAATTTCTAAAAAAACTGTATTCTGGAATCATTCTTCGCAAGTAGATTAAGTGACCCTTTTTGACTCTTAACTGAACTAAATGAACTAAACTAAGCTAACGGATGATTGTAATTTACTAACACTAGACCACAAGGTCTAGTATATTAAAGATTTGGTAGAGACTATAGATGATTTTTGAATGCTGAACACGAGTCTGTTTCCGGAAATGGCCTATCACGTCTATACTTTTGGTAATCTGTGCTTAAATCTGAAATTCTTTGAACTTTTTTGGACATGTTGCATGGGGAACTTTATCCTTTGATTTGGATAACTTTGCGGTTATCATAAATTACTATTTCTTAGGCTTTAAGTCCACAGTCCCAAATATATCAGCAAACCGGTCCAAGGCTGAACCCCGCTGAGCCAGTTTGGTACAGTTGGCCAGTTAATACTTTGTAAGCACATTTTGATATTCTGTTTGATTTGATATTCTTAAGAACAAAAAGTAGTCAGACTCCCACATTTTTTACAGGTTACTGGTATTAAAGTGGGTGTTCAATAAAAAAAATTACAATCAGCTATTTACGTTAAGAAATATAATTCAAATTGTCCAACTCTGTCTTTCAAACAGGGCTGCAAATCCAAAAAATTTCGTGGATATCCGGCTCGCGGGTTCGAAACAAAATTAACCAATGGTTCAGGTCAAATGTGGGGCTACACAGATTATTTATCAACCGCGTTTTCAAACTACCCCGCACTACTCCAAACTATGTACTCCACGTAGAAACCGGCCTGCCTTCCTTATTCTTGTACTGTCTGCAAAGCCACTTCACTTACAGGGTTGCCCATATTCGACGGACCCATCTGGCAACGCCATAACTTTTGACAGAGATGTCAGATCGCTTAATGACATACCGCGTTTGAAGCGTCAGTCCAAGCAGATTTTTACCATGGAACAATACACGCCACGCGAGCGCTCTGAAATAGTTGAAATTTACATTCAACAGAACAAGTCAATTGTGAAAACTCAACGTGCTTTTAAAAAATTAAAAAATGTGAAAAGTGCGCCTTCTAAGAACACCATTAAGCGTTTATACGAAAAATTTTCGACTGGTGAGGCTCTTTCTAATCCGAAGAGGCCAAATAAAAGTCGACCAAGGCGATCGGCCGAGAATATCGCTGCCGTACGAGCCAGTGTTGAGAGGTCCCCAAGAACATCCCAAAAACGCCGTTCTCAGCAGTTGGGCATGGCTCGGTCCACTTTACAACGGATTATTCGCGTTGATTTGCATTTGTTCCCGTACAAAATTCAATTGACGCAAAGATTGTTGCCTGCGGACAAGCCTCGTCGATTGGAATGGGCCCAAAGAGTCATCGAAATGGCCGAAGATGACGAGCAATTTTGGAACAAAATTATCATGTCCGATGAAGCCCATTTCACATTGAATGGGACCGTAAATAAGCAAAATTGCCGTATTTACGCCTCTGAAAATCCTCAGGAGATTCAAGAAGTGCCTCTTCATGACGAAAAAGTCACAGTTTGGTGCGGCGTTAGTGCGAAAACGGTCATTGGGCCGTTTTTCTTCCAAAATGAAAATGGCCATGCTGTTACCA
Organism: Lordiphosa fenestrarum; assembly: GCA_035044985.1. Lineage (NCBI taxonomy): Eukaryota > Metazoa > Arthropoda > Insecta > Diptera > Drosophilidae > Lordiphosa > Lordiphosa fenestrarum. Next base: position 148,013 of record JAWNNO010005254.1, on the reverse strand, counting down.
TCAACCAGGAGCGTTATCGCGACATGATGACCAATTTTGTGATGCCAATTATTCGTCGAAAGCGTATGAGGCAGTTCTGGTTTCAATAAGACGGCGCTCCACCGCACACAAGTCGCATAACAATCGATTTTCTGAAGAAATTGTTTCCGGGCCGTTTGATGTCGAAAAGTGGTGATTTGGACTGGCCACCGCGTTCGCCCGATTTGACGCCGCCTGACTTCTTCTTGTGGGGATATTTGAAGTCAAAGGTTTACGTTAACAAGCCAAGGACCGTAGAAGAGCTCAAGGACAACATTCGTGAAGAAATAGCCGCTATTCCGGCCGAAATGTTGCCGAAAACGATGGAAAATGCTGCAAAAAGGACACAATACGCCATCAACGCCAGAGGCGGCCATTTGAGAGATATCATATTCAAAAATTGATGTAAACAAATCTACTTGGAACAAATTAAATGATTAAGATTGCCAACCGCAAAATTTGTATTTTTTTCTTTGATTTTTTTAAAAAAAACATGGGTCCGTCGAATATGGGCAACCCTGTACATAAGGAAAGTTATGGATATGCCGAATAGTAGACTGGTAAAATCATTCACCGCTATGATGCTGTCAGAAAAATCCCAAGTTTTTGTCAATTGGGTGTCCTTATTTAATGAGCATGACGTACACATAGAAAGATCCTTGGGAAAGATCCCATCAAGTGCTGTTGGAGAAAGCTGTTGTCAAAGAGAGAGCCTCATTTCTAAGCCAAGCCAGGCAAAGTGTGGTCCGAAACACATACAAAAAACTTGAGCTTAATCTGGAAACGCTCAACTACTTCCATGACCGTTACGACACTCAAGCCAACTCTCTTAATAGCCGGGCTCGCTGTGAGATGCTTAGCCTTAACTACAGGCCACACTGGAACTCTGTTAGCACCGAATGCAGTCTCTGTAATTTGCACGCAACTGAAGACGTCATGCATCTACTTGGGGTATGCCCAATTTTATCTGAAATAAGAAGCGCCCACTTGGGAAACCGATTTCTACCGGAAGCAGACGTCATCAATTGGTTAAACGGCCAGGACTGCACGAGACTATCCTCTTTTCTACAACAGGCGTTAAAATATAGAATCTCTATTATAAATGAATTTTTGTAATTATTTTGTAAACTAAATTTTATATATTTTCTGTAAACTATTTCTTTGTCAATGCTTAAACCGAATATCATGTTTCTTTCTGTATTAAATTATTGTTAGATTTTAGTGTAAACAATGTAAAAAACCTTATATGTTATGGCTGACGGTTAAAAACCAAGCCTCAGTTTATATAAATAAACACTACTACTACCAATGGTTCAGGTTCAGAACTTGGAGGTTTATGGTTTTTGGGCCAAGGTTTTGGTTCGAACTTTGGTTTAGCCAAGCTTTATACACGTTTATATAGTAAGCGACTAAAAACCGACATAAACTGTTAGGGAATTGTCTCGATTTTGGGTTGGAATGGGATTTCACAATACTTTGTATAAATAGAAACACTTTCATACAGCTCATGACCATCAAAGCAATGACATTTAAAGTTTTGTGACGAAATAAAAACTTCGAAGTTCTGGATACAGCCCTTAAAGTAAAATGCAATTTCGTAGTCCACCTACGAAAAGTGTTTCCACAGTAATGTGGATAATTCCATCAGGATAACTGAAGAAGTCACTGGGAAATAGTTCAAATCTATAATTTTTGTTTGGGTTCGGAACGGGTTCAGGTTCAGCTTTAATACCTTTAAGGGCTGGCTTCAAGGTTCGGTTCACAGTAATCTGAAAGTCGGAAATCCGGGTTTGAACCGGTTTGGTTCAAAGTCGGTTTGCAGCTCTGCTTTAAAATGCTAAAAGATTGATTGATTCTAGACAAGTTTTTCACGGTGAGTCCGAATTAGGCATAGACTGGTTACTTTAACCCCTGGCTGTTTTTAAGAGGATTTTGAGAAACTCTAAAATGCCAAAGTCAACCTTCCTTAAGGTAGTTGTCACAGAGCGATAAGTAAGATTAGGTTAGATAGGCTGCTCGGCAAAGACCGAGTGGCATTTGCACTTTTGGCGGTCAGGTTCTAAGCAATCTCTCAACTTAAACCATTTTGATGAACTGACAAAAACGAGCCAATTGTTTTTGGGTAACATTTGCCAGACTGCACAGGTCTTCAAACAATGGCTTACCCCAGGTGTTCAGGGCAGTGGCAAAGAAGGTATTGGATGCTTCCTATCTGCATCTCATTCCCAAAATGATGCAGGGCTCCGTTATGACTTCTTTCATATTTAGTATTAGTCCTGTGCGAGCAGAAGTGTAGGAAGTTTTTTCAAAACCGAGCCACACCATTATCTATTGCGGTTTCCGGTACGTGGTTTGTTATACGAGCAAGAATTTGCGGTTCGGTGCTGAAGGCCTTGATTCGGTTCAGAACTAGTTTACGTCACTTAAAAAAATTATCTTTCAAGGTCCTAAAGTTAGAAATTACCTTAAGAAATTATAGAAAGCCGCTCCGAACTCAAAATCTACGGAAAGCTACATAATTTGCTAATATTAGTACTGAAAATTGAGTAGCAGATTTCTCTGATTATGTGCAAATAGGCCAACAAAAATTTAAGTAAATTACATTTAAAAAAAATGCCTTCTGTTGATTTATCAAGTTTTTGGCCAGATTCATTTGACTGAAGACACTCTCAACGTTCTGGCAGAATTCATCTGGGAAGATTAGAACCAAATCAGTACTGAAATCAGTTCTGATTTGGTTCTGATTTGGTAGAGTTGTTACTAAAAACATGGCTTCCCTTCGTTTGCTTTTCAGAAATAAGTTTGAAATTGAAGTGGAAATGTGCATACTGCAATCACTTATGAACTGCAGCTATTTCCAATGACTATAATATAGTTCATCATTCCTAAATTCACTTCGGAGGCGTTGTACTAAAGTAAAGTTCTATTAAAAAGAATTTTTAATAGGATTTATTTTGCACTGCGCGAGATTTGAACTCAAGTCCCGCTCACATTCTGCATCAATAATTCTAATTTCAAGTAGAATGTTTTTAATTCCGAAATACTAGATTTTAGACTTTTTTGGGATTTATTAAGTACATTTCGTATTATTTTGATTTAATTCGTATCGATTGGATGATTTCCGGTATCCATTTGGACGGGAAATGTCTAAAATATCATTTTAATCATCCAACGGAGCTTAAAATCATCCAAAGGATATGAAAAACAATAATCATTAGGATGATTTTGCAGCTCCGCTGGATGATTAAAAGGATATTAAAGACATATCCATTTCAAATGGATCTTTTTTTTTCTGTGTAGGCTTTAGCGGTCTTAAATCAAGCCCGATAAGCTCTCAAAAAAAGTACAAACTATTCTTTCTGAATGTACTGTAACTTCTAATGTCAAGCCAACAACATTCTAGAAAGAGAAAAAGAGTACTGCAAACAAATACACAATGTTCGTGGTTTGAGCCCATTCAATTCTAAAGCTAGTCCCAATTTGTTCTACAACAAGGACTCTGTATTGAACCAAGGTTGGCTGGAAATGTGCCATAACTCCATACAAAAAGTGTTAGAACCGGTTGGGAATTTGAAGAACAGATGCGCTTAAAAATATTACGCATTTTTAGTTGCAAACTTTTTAGAGTTAGCATTATAAGTCTATTTTGTACTCAATCTAACATACTTACACTTAGACGGGTCCATGGAGCAAACTTCATGAAGTTCTTGAACAAGCTTTCTTTGGAGGAAAGAGGTGTTGTGGCTTCGCTTTACCCTTTGCACCTCTTTCCTACAAGCCTGAGCTTTTCGAAAAAACTTGATGCACTTTGCTTCACGGTGTAAATTTAGTCATAGTCCCTAATATTCTTAGAGCTAACCCGTAAAACTTTCAGACCAGCCAATTTCAAACTAAAAATAAGTACAAAATGTACTTCGTTGAAGTCAATTTACTCTTGAATGGGAGCACATAAAATATGTGTTCTAAATGTGCTTGGTTTAAGCTTAACAATTGGTAAGACTTCTCCGAATTAGTTCTCAAAACGAGGTCTTTGTATCAAATGAAATACTAGATCCAGAACGTACTAGTGCTAGTGCTAGAAACGTTTGGGAATTTTAAGATTTTTTTCAAGATAATTTGCATTCAATGCTGCATACTTTTTGGGGGGCTTGCATTGTAAGCCATTTCAAATAACTGTGTACTTAAGTCACGCACAAAATTAAAGAGCGTTTAGGAATTTAAGAATAGTATGTTAAAATATTTGAAAGTCATAGCCTTTGAGAACAAAGTTCTGTCCTGGAACGACCGGTTAATCCTTCAGTATGATCACGGTGAAATTATTCTTGATTCCCAAGAAGCGTTAATAATAGCCTTAATCTTACAAAATGGAAGGAAAGGAGTTTAATCTATACCAAAAATCTCTAGAGATTTTCGTATAAACGGTTTCATTTCGAATTGAAGCTACTTGACCTTCTATGTAAAGTGTCTACAAAATGCTAGGCTGCTAGATAAAATGACAAAACTTTTTAGCTTTGAGTCATCCAACATTATTCTTGTCACTGGAAGTGTAAATTCCTTCTAGATAAGTTGAAAGTCCCGAAGTTTAAAAGAAATTTTTGGAGCACCCCTTCAATGTTTCTATCTTACATTTCCCCAAATTCCGTACCATGTTTTTGTGCTCAGTGTGAACTGCCCCGATGTCAGTTAGCGACGTGTGAAACGTTAGTGCCATTTTGTGGTTGTCTAGGTGCCTAGTTCTAGTGGTTTATTAAGTTTTATAAGCTGTACACACACATTTAATTGATAACTTATTTACATATTCATTTAGATATCGATGGAAAATTATAGAATGGAAATGAACAGAGCTCAAAATATTTTCACATGACAGAAAAATACACAAAGAAGTGAAGAAGAACCAAACAACTAATAAACCGAAATTGTAAAATTGAAAAATTGAAATACATTTAGGAAAAGGATACAGGAAAATTAATAAATAGCAGGCTGGCTCAACGATTTCAAGGCGCACACAGAGTTAATAATTAGGACACAAAGATTTACAGAGAGAGAGAGAGAAGAGAGAAAGTGATTGAGGAGAGTGAATATTAATGCTAGAGGCGCCACATAAATAACCATTTACAAAGCCAATGGAAAGTGTACACGAGAGAGAGAGACAGAGGAACAGAGAGAGAGACAGTGAGTGAGAGTCAGAGGCACAGGCAAAGTAGAGAGTTCACAGAGAAAAGGAGTTCGGTTCTTAAAAATATTTTTGTTTGGTTAGCTTGTCCGGTAACAGAAACTTACGATGAACCCTCGGAGCTAGAGATTGAATGTATGCTGCCGGCACTGTAACGGGTCACCGGTGGCACCGGCGGTACTTCCACCGAGCGCTGGATACTGCCAGCCGAGCCGCGCGATTGCCGTTGGTGATATGGATGTGGTGGTGGTAGTGTGATATGATGATGACTAGTGGAGGAGGCGCTGGTACTCGAGCTGCCTGAATACTGTGCCTGATATTGGTCTGTCGAGAACAACGATTTATATATATAGTATACATTATGTATATACATCATAAAGACGTGGATGTGATTGGGCGAGATTGCAACGCTGGGAAATCTATAATTTTTGTTATTGTTGTGGAAACGACGCTGGGCTATTGGAACACATGAATTTCATCAACTGACAGCAGCACCCGAAATAGCATAAACTGTACAGAAACCAAAGCCAGAGAGTGGAAAATCCAAAAAGTTTTAAATCAAATTGTACAAAATTAGAGTAAATAAAGCATTAAGAACATAGAGCTTACATATAGACTAAGTATTGAACAAGATATAGTGGCGAAATGATTGAAAATTAGACGTAGAAATCAAAAGATTTTTGGTTCATAATTCAGTTTTGGTTTTTTTTTTTTTGGCACTTTAATATATATATGAACCTTGCAGGGTAGTTAGAATTGGCTATCTGAGCGATACGTGGCACATTAGAGTCTTAATATTCAATAGGAAACAGCCGGAAAGAATAATCTACTAGGAAACTTAAGCTATTAACATTCAAGTAAACTGAGCCTTCTCCACGTCAAGGGAACAATGGGCCATAGGTTGCCTATCGCTGGCTTAAAACAATGCTAGACTTGAGCATGTTTTAGTGTATTTCGTTTGCAAACCTTTAAAGTTTGGCATTAACAAGCCAGAACCAGAAACAGCGGTTAAAAGTGATCGTAATCGGGTCTCTCTAGTTGACTTGATTGCTTTGTTAACAGCTGTTTCTTTATTTAAAGCGGAAAGTGGTGACCAAAACCATTCGTGTTTTTCTCACAGACGCTAGCCGAACTTGTGAGATATTGAATCGGTGATCACAGAAAAGCAAGTTAATCGACTACCGATTTTCGTGCTCTCCAACACAAGCACAACCTTTTATGCTCTTCTACTGCCCCGGGTCTGGTTAAAAACTTATTTGCGGAGTGTCTTCAAAGGCTTCTTGCCGAAAGAAAACAGTCTCAAAATCTCTGTTTATATTATTAATTGGATAGACCAAAAGAGATTGCATGATTTGAGCATAAGTATATCTCTCTATTTTGATTTGTTTTTGCACAGAAAGGAAATCAAATTTTAGTCGTGTAATCATTTCAGCCCAAAAGAGAATCCATAGTTGGACCTAATTTCCTCCCTTTTGGCTTGTAGGCAAAACGAACAATGATTTTCGACTCCAGAAGTTTGGGAACAACAAGTAGCTGAATGAAAATGCAATCATAAAGATCAAACGACCAAAAACTATACTATTTTTATACCATACGATTCTGATAAGTAATGACTGTGCCTTCTTTTGTCAAATATGTCGACAAGTTGAAATAAATGTCTAGTGTGACCATAGTTAATAAAAAAACGAGAGCGTAAAGTCGGCCCTGCCCGACTTCGAAATACCCGTTACTCAAGGGCATTAGTGTTTAATAACCTTATGCGGATCAGATAAGTATGCAACGTTTTTTTAACTCTGCCATTTATTATCCGATCTTTATGAAAATTTGTGAAATTGTATATATTGGCCACATGTACTATACGGCAAAGTCTGAGCTCGATAGCTTACAAATTGTAGAAGATATTCCTACATGCGTGGCCAAAATATGGGCGTGGCCAAAATTTGAAACAAACTTGATCTGCCTGCAGACAATACTAGCTTACATCTAAAATTTGGTTGCTCTAGCTCTTATAGTCTCTGAGATCTAGGTGTTCATACAGACGGACATACATTTGCACAACTTTAGTATACCCTTTTTACTCTACGAGTAACGGGTATAAAAATCAGCAGCTACTGAATTACTATAAAACCTTTTGCTTAACGGACTATTCTGTAGTTCTGCTGATTATAATCGCATCACTGATCGTTAGTCCGTCGTTAATAACATGTAATGCACCACATCGTTTGTAAAGCAGAGATGGGCATGAACACATATCGTCACACTTTTCACACGCATACAAGCATGCATACAAGCAATGCTTATAGCGTACGTGTGATTTGTGCAGTCGGCCGCGGCAGAGGCCCCATGCACGTGTGCATAGGAACGTCGCGAAGCGCCCATCTCTGTTGTAAAGCAAATGAACAAAGTGTGCACCCATCACCACGTTAACGACTTCTAATGCAAGGTACTGTTTCTTTTGGTGTCGAGTACTCACTACGATGAGCTAGGTAATTTGTGAATGCCGCACTGGTGCAGTTAAACTACAGGGTATTGACTCTGAAGCTTACTAATCAGACGAACTGAATCGATTTCGTTGGGTGGCAACTCCAAAAACGGATGCCGGTAAGCTGTCGCAAAATTCCGACTGGTCTTTATGCTGTGTCAATGGTTAGAAAATCAACCAAATTCCGGGATGCTCATGATGGCACCAACTTGACAGGCAGCTGATTGAGTTTCGGTAGGTGAGCAGTGACAAACAAGAGTGGATTCGGCCACAAATCGGGGCTAGGTAATCGGACGAATTTGTTGCTCGAAATGACCTGAGACAAAGTGTATTAGCAGCAGGATGATCAGAGACCGTCCATTCTATTGCGAGAATCAGCTGTGTTTGGTTAGTTAAAGTAGTATTACGTTTTTTGCGATAATGAGAATATGAAGCTTTACCGCGACTAAGGAACATTTGTTGGGATAAAAATTTTCGGAATAAGTTCAGTAACTTGAAAGCAGAAGGCCGAGTTTGACGAAAGCGTGGGAGAATTGCCGAAGAGAGAAAGCTGCTTCATGCATGAAAACGCACAGCTACTAAAAGTTTTTTCTCTGTCTTTGTTGATTGCGTCAACCTAAATATTTGTAGAAATTTGCCATAATTAAGTTAAAACTTGGTTGAAATGAATCAGCTGTTGGTAAGTATATCGATATATCTATGGAGACTTATGAATGATTAAAATTTGAACAGATCATTAGAGTGTTGCTCGGTTTTTGCCAATCTCTAAAGCGGCAATGGTCTAGCCTAGCCCTCAGGGGACGATTACATTTCGTTTATCAGATCGACACGAGCCTAGCGCATGCCGAGGCTTGGCCCAAGAATGCTTTCCGACGCATGCCAGCAGTCGATGTGGGCAGGTCAGAGCTAGTTACACTCTCACTTTTTGACAAACTCGGCACTAATCCAAATAATTTCGTTGAATTTTGTTAGAAATTTGGCTAAACAGGCCTTAGTAGTGAACCTTTCTACCATATTTAAGCAAATTATATGCGAATGGCACCATAGATTTGGTATTAAGTACTACAAAATCTGGCATCGTGGCTATTCATCGAAATTTTCATTGAAATTTGTTCAAATTTTTTGAACTAATCTCATCCGTACATTGTGAATTCGGCATTATGTGATTAAAGACTAAATACAAAATCTTCGCGTAGACTAAAAGCTTTTTTATATGTTTTTATGTATCTGCACAGTAAGGTGCTCGAACTTCCAAAATCTTAGAACAAAAAGATGCCTAACACAAGAAAATGTTAATTTGGTTCGATTCAGCATTTGTGGGGCTTCTGTGTGCCTAGTTTGTTTTGCAGTATTCGCAACCGCACAGCATACTAATGTTATATTGAAGAACCACATTGAAATTTCCTTTTGCCCTTCAACGGTTGGGCCTTAACTTGTTGAGTTCCAGTTGTTGATTCCAGTGAGATGTTTGGAGCGTATTTTAATCCTTTCTAAGACCTTTCCGGAGCTATCAAGCCATACCAACTTCATTTAGATTACTTCTGGTTTCAAAAGAACAACTTGAATGTTATCTACCGGCTGCTAAAAGTTTTGATTTCGATTGAAAAGCTTCGCGTAGACTGAAAAGCTCACTCTACTAAAAGCCATTTAAAAACCATACACCTGCAAGGTATCATAGCTTCGGCAGGCCGAAGTTGAGTTTTCTTAGCTGTTTTTTTTTTGGTTTACCAACTTTTGCGCTCTAAAATGTAGCTTGGTGTTTAGTTCTAGTTGTATATATATAATATATATATATATTTAGAGTATGTATCGATGCATAATTTTGTTTCTATATGCTGGTCCAATTTTCAGATGATACTGTTTTGGTGGTTCTTTGTGTGTTTTGTTGTTGTTGTTGATGTCTGTGGACTTTCTTGACAGAGCTCCCTGTATATATAGATATCTAGAAATTGCATTTTGATTCTTACGCAAAACAATACAAGAACTGAAGAAAACGTGTAGAATTCAGATGATAAACATTAGTTTTCGCTGAGGCTCTGATCACGGAAATCGCTTACCGCCTCGAACCGAAAACATGGCAACTGGTTAATTGATACTTAAACGGCTGTAATAGATGGGTAGTAGTAGCTGCATATGTCTTGTTTTGTATATATAAGTTGTATTCATATAAGTAAGTAAGTAAGTAAGTAAGTAGTATATGTATAGGTAACTCAAGGCATGCGGTTTGATCAAAATTCTAGAGTAAAAATGTTGTGTTTGACTGGCGTTTTTTGTTTGGGTTGGGAAATCAATTTGGGTAAATGGCATTAACAATTGAAACGGGGTTAGTAATAAAGTATGGCTACAAAAGTAAACAGAAAAATGCAACAAGGACTAAGGACTCAACAGTGAGCATCAACAGTTGGCCGTCGCACGGCTCAAAAGCTTTGCGGGGGCTGGGCATTTGGGGGGCAACTGCCTGGACGGGCAAAGCTTTTGGCGTGAGAGCTGGCAATTCCTTCTGTGTTAAGCCTAAAAATACGTATTGACTTTGGATTGTTTGTAGGTTGGTTGGTTGGTTGGTTGTTTGCTGCGCTTGCGCTTCAAGGTGAACTAAAAAAAAATCACAGAAATCAAGAGGGGTACATTCATGCCTGCGCGCGAGAGCAAGAGAGCTTTTTGGGGGGCTGAAAGCTTGGCCTTAGGTAGAGAGAAAGAGAGAGAGTGAGAGAGAGCAAATTGAGAAGCTTTTACAACTACGAGAAGGCTATCCTTTTTGGTTTTTTGTTGTTTTTTTGTTTTTTTTTTGAGGGGAAAGGGATGGGTATCCTGTGTGTTTTGTTAACTAATGTTTATCATCATAATCAGCAGCTTAACGCATTTTCTTTTGATTTGGTTAGCTTTTCTTTTCTTTTTTAGTTGTTGTTGTAATCTTTTTTTCTTTTTCTTCAAGTAGGCAACTCAAAACCAAACGAAAGTCACAAATGAAAAAACCAACTGAAAAACTCATAGCTTAGCATAGAGTAAGAAAGAGTTAGAGACAGATAGATAGATAGATAGTTAGAGTAAGTTGTGCGCACCTTTCCCCACCAGCGCCATCGCCGAAAAACTGTTCGACGGGATCCGCCTCCGAGGACGAGCCCCGCGACAGCGCTCCTCCACCGGCACCGCCTGCCGCGCGCATCTCGCGCGTTATATCACCGGGCAGCACTTCTTCGCTGCGATGCACCGTGAACGAGTTCTTACCCTTCTTTCCAAAGCCCATACGTCTTTTACGACCTTTGATATTTAAGTATGTGTTTTTTTCGGTTTTAGTATTTGGTTTTTTTTTTGGTATTTTTTGTGGTTAGTTAACTGGGTTAGCCTAAATGGTTAAGTCTTAATGGTTAGGAAACGCAAAATGTAAGCATGGCAAAATGTATGTGAGAAATCAAAGACGCAATCCATCCGACTAGCAAAGTGAATCGATCACTAGGATGATAATCTGATATTCTGATAGGCAACAAGGCAACTGAACTGAGAACTGCAAAAACGAAACGGCATACAGAAAAAGGTACAAAAATAGTCCCACCTGTGGCGCTCAATTGTGAGGTGGAGTTGGATTTCTTTCCCATGCCGCTGCCGCTTTTCGGGGAGCGTTCCTGGTCGATGGTGCCGCCCTTTTTGCGATCCGTGGTCGTGTCCGAGAGGCTGCCATCTGTTCAATGAGAAAGCGATTTGTTATACAAATAAATCTTTGAAATATTCAAAAATAAGCCTTTTCTTAGATATTTCAAAGCATTTTAACGTGACTAACGAATCATTAAGTCACGAAAAATGACCAAATAGCATTAAAATGGTAATAATGTAGGTCAGCTTCTTTTCCAATCAAGTGGGAAAACAAGCCATGATTGATTAATAATGAAGAAGTTAGAAAATTTATATATAAAGTATTTAAATTTTTTACCGTGACTGACGAATCAGAAATTATATTGCCTAAAATACTGCTAAAGATGGCCCAACCTACAAAAAAATGCAAAGAAACTGACAATAGATCCCCCCTTCTTTGATGAATTCAAAACTGAGCGATAGTAATAACTGAATTCATGACTTATTTTAGTACTATTTTCAATACTTCCCATCCGATTCCAGATTGAATCAGCGGAAGCGATGTCTGATGTCCTACAGGATTTGAAATCAAATTCATTGGTAAATTCAATGCGGATCGTTACCAAGTATTTGTCGTACCTTTGCTTTACGTACAGTATGTTATGATGTTGCTTTGCCTAAACACAAAAAATTAACGCAATCAATCAAAAAGATTGATTTAACTCGACCTTCGGATTTCAAGTTCGAGTCGTACTAGATCGAGTCTGATAAATACAAGTTCAAAAGGCTTAAGAAGCATGTATCACTTCGAAAAGGCCAGTGAAGCTCGAATCTGTAATTTAAAATTGAATAATCCTGACTTAATATTGAAATGATTACGAGTGTCTTATACCTAGTGTCTTTGGTATTCGCCAAAACGTCAAAAATGCTCCAGGATTTCTAAGTCAAACGTACCCAAATAATTATATGGCCTCATTAAGTATCTAAGGTTTATGTGTGACCTTATTTGGGGACAACCGGAACTATCTAACCTAACCTATACCTAGCGAAAGAGCGAAAGAAACCGTTGAAATAAAGGCTTCTATCAACTTAGCTTTTAATATCTTATGTTGATTTTGGCACTTATGATGCCTTGGAGTTCCCAAACAGTCATAGCAATGCTATCATGAGGTCCTCCTAGTCCTAGTCTATTATAGATAGAGCTGGGGATTATGCAAGCAACTAATGACCCTAAGCCGGCAAGTACTTGGTGGTTTTGAAAATCATTAAGGCCGTCTAAAAAGTCAGATGGGCTCTCTTTGGAAGCCTTCTTTAGGGTAACATAAAGTTAAATCTAGGTATCTAGGTTAACTCAATCTCAGTAATTTTTTAAAGCAATACTTTTTTGGTTTGAGTGCAGTTTGAATATCGATTTCATTTTAATCTCGGGTAATCTCGTTTTCAATATAAAATCAAGTAGGAAGTCCCACTAAAGGATAACAAGCTAAAATCAAACCCGTCTGTCATTGAATTAAGCCTATAATGAGCTAAAATGAAGGTCGGAATCAAGATAAGTATTTCGATATCGAAAAATCGAAGTTGAAGTCAATCCAGCTCATAGTTGAAGGTGCACACTCAGCGACCGAACGATGGCTTTATTGGTGATCACCTAATTTCGTGTTCCTGACCTGAAAAATGGTCAACTCTGGAGTTTTATCTTTGGGGTTAAGTGAAATCAAATGTCTTCATCGATAAGTCTGCTAATGAGCAAGACTTGGAAGTTAAAATATGTTTGACTATACAGCCCCAATGGGCCTAGCTGATGAGATAGGGACTTCCAGTTTGCCGCGAATCCGAACTGCAGAGTTTTGAGAAGCCTTTTCATGGGTAGTTTCTTCACAGCTGGCGTCAACAGCTGGTGAAGGTGACCGCGTGTGTAAGTTTTTAGAGAAATAACTTTTTCATTAGATACACGATCAGCAGGTACACACATTACCAGCTGCACCACACCCGGCTGATTTTGGTCATATTAGCAGAAATGCAGGAAAGATTAATTTAAAGTTGAAATGTTCCTGCATGTTCCTGTTGATCGGAACATAGCCTATCTCAAGTCTTAAAAAGAAAGAGATACAACGCCAAAGTTATGGTTGGTAATTTAAGGTTAGATATTTTCTTGTTCAGGATAAGTTCCAAACCGCTTCAAGCATGGCTCAAAACCAAACCTCAGATGCTAATACAACCATGAACTTAAAATTTTGTCTGTAGATTGGTAATATGAAGTAAGGATGGGTTCAGGATAGGTTTCAAACAAGCTCAAAAGTGGTTCAGAGCCATGTCACAGAGGAAATTTAAACTGTGATCTGAAAAACTAGCTGGATTATCATCGAACTAGGCAAGCTTAAACAAACCCTCAATACCATTTGGAAACATTTACTGTTTCGGTTTATCGATCTGTTCAGAGGATGTTCAAAGAAAGTGTTTATGGGCACAGTGTATCATATCGTATCGTAGCGGATGGGACTACTATAATGTCTCCCTGTTAAAAGCCGTGTATCCGATTTGGATGGAGAATGGAACGCTATCTTGATAACCTAGCCACATATCTTGTACCTTAGCTGTATCCCTTATATCTTCAGAGGATCCACCATAAATAATTGAAAGTAAATGTTTACCAATCGAAGATTAGTATAACGCAACTAACCCACTAGTTTACAACTAACGATATACCAGTAGCTCCGGATTAAATCACACCACACTTACCCGCTTTCTCCTCACCCTCGGCACCACCTTCGGTTGATTTGGCACCACCAGCACCCGCCTCCTCTGTGCTATTCTTCTCTTTGTCGTATTCGCTAAAGTCATCGTCCAGCATGGCATCAATGGCATCCCAGTCGATAACATCAAGCGGAGCATCCGCGTCCGCATCGGCATTTGTGGTTGTTGCGTTTGGTTCATTGTTGTTGGTTGTGGTTGTTGTTGTTGTTGTGGCAGTTGTTGTAGCAGTTGTTGTTGCGGTTGTTGTTGTTGTTGCAGTTGTCGTCGTGGTTGACGCCGCATTCGTTGCATTCGACGATGTGGTTGTTGTTGTTGTGGTGGTGGTGGTGGTTGTATTTGTGATGAGATTTGTGCATGTTTGTGGTGGTGTGGGATTTGTGGTGGTTGCGTCATGTGGCGTCACGTTTTGGTTGTTGGTGTTGTGTGGTGTTGTTGTTGTTGTTGGTATTGTTGTTGATGATGTGGGGACACGTTGTTGATTGGGTGTTGATGATGCATTGGTCGTGGTTGCCATGACACCATGATGTAGTTGTTGTTGTTGTTGTTGTGGGGGATTTGCAAAAGAGGAAGAAGAAGCATTATTAGCATTATTACCAGCGACGACGACATGACCAGCAGCGGATGCAGCAGCTGGCAATGAACCACCGCCACCGCCACTCCCACTACTAGATTTCGTCAGTTGTTCCGATGCCAGCGTTCCGCCTTCTTTCCCTTTTTGTTGTTGTTGTTGTTGTTGGTGACTATGACTACTAACACTAACACTACTCGCTTGTTGTTGGCTACTAAGGTGGTGGAGGTGGTGGTGGGGGTGGTTGGTGGTGTTGTTGTTGTTGTTGCTGTTGCTGTTGTGTGGATTGTTTGTGTATGTTGTCCCGCCCCCGACTCCAACTCCCGTTCCGACATTGCCGAAATCCGCAGCCAACTCCATGGGCGAAAAGTTGTGAGCATTCTGGGCACTTGGCGGATGCGGCAGATTACGCCGACGCTTCAGATACGGCGCCGCCGGACCATGTAGCTTCTGCTGATTGGTGCGCTGCAGATCCAGCGACATGTGATGCCTGTGTGGTCCCCTGAAATGGGACGGAGCCACACCGCGGCGCGTCCAGCCCACATCCGAGTCATAGGTGATGGTCACTATCTTGTCGTCGGTGACCAGGAAATGCGAGTGACTCAACGGATTGTGGGCATCCACATTGGCACCCATGTAGGACTGCCGTATGTTGGTCTCGGAGCCAAAGCTACGCGGCATCACCTCATCCTCATAGCGTATGCGTCGGCGACCCCAGCTCTTGTTGTGCAGATCATCGTAGTCCAGCGAACGGGACTGACCCTCGTGGAACATGCGTCGTCGCTCTAACTTGGGCTTCTTCAGTATGGAAGTGGGCTGTGCCCGGGCCGTGGCCTCGGCTATGGGCACCGACGACACCAAGGCATCTTCGCTCAGCTGACGCGACAGACGCAGCACGGACTGCGTGGGCAGTGACGGTGGCGCCATCTTCCCCTGGGCACGGCGATGAGCCGTGGGCGTGGGCGTATGCACATGGTAGGTGGGCACCGAACCCAAATTCACCTGCGGTCCCGTATGCCCGCCCAGAAAATGCTGATCCACACACTCGCCACACATGGCCGGGTCCATGGTGGGCAGCGAGGGCTCCGAGGTGCTCGGCTGGTACATGGAGAGCGAGGGACGACGCAACAGCTGCTCGGCACTGTACGGATAGGCAATGGGCTGATGCTGCGGATGCGGATGGGCATCGGCCAGGCAACAGGGATCCGAGCAGGCGCCAATGGCCAGGCCGGGCGTGGCCAGGGCGGTGTTGGTGGACAAAACCACCGGCTGACTGCCATTCTGGCAGTGGCTGCAGCTCTTGTCCAGATGGTCACGCACATAGCCCACATACGACGAGGGCGACGAGGACACCGTGTGGGCATGGGCATGGACGGGTGGCATGGGCGAGGAGGAGGAGCTGCGAAAGAGATTCATGAATTGCTCGTAGCTGGGCAGCGGCACGGCATAGGCGGAGGCGGGGGCGGGCAGATTTGGACGTCCGTTGGGGGTTAAGTATGGTTGGGGGTTGGTGGGGGGGTAATGAGGCGGCGACAAATAGGCGGAATGCGTATGCAAATGCAGATGAGGATTGTGTGCTGTTGTTGTTGTTGCTGCTGCTGCTGCTGCTATCGGCGGTGGCACTGGCGACATCTCCTCGGCCGCACAGGCCGGCTCCACGTAGTACTGCTCGACCAGCTGGCCGCTGGCCGAGTCCGTGACGAGTATGGTGCTTGGCGGCGAGGTGGCCAGCTGCTGCAGCTGCTCCAGCAGCAGCATCGAGGGCAGATAGTCGCAGTCGTCCACCTCGATGGTGTTGGCGCGGTTGGGTTCGGCGGGATGGTGCAGGCGTAGGCCGGTCACAGCTCCGCTGGCTCCGCCCAAGAAGCTGCGCCAGTTGCGTGGGAAGCTAACGGTTATTTCGATAGACACGGGCGGGCGGGAGTGTGGAGGGGAGTAGTTTAGAAATTTCGGCATGCAACGGTGGGCGTTCACAAGTGTCGTATGAGAAGTGAACAAGCAGCGGCTCAGCGTGTGGCATGAAGAATCGTACGTCCGGGGTCGGTGGTTTTAAGATCGGTTTTTTTGAGATCGTGTGGGGCAAATTACGAATTTTTGGTTTGTTTTTGTTGTTCAGCAAAAAAGTAAATGCAAAAAAGAAACTTTATGGTTGGTCGCTTTGGCTGTGAGACGGTCTAACATCAGATTGGGTGTGGTCTCTTCTGTGTCTGCATGTGTGTGTAAGTGTGTGTGTGAGTGTGTGTGTGTGCTAGGCGGTAAGCACGCTCTGATCTAATTCTGATTTTAATTGATTTTCTCCACAATTTCAGCTTAATTTTGGGGCAGCTTTTGCATTTCGTGGCCACATTTCACTCTAGTTTTTTACTCACCTGAGTCCACGCGAGGTGCGCGGTCGTTCCGACTGCGTGGAGAAGGCGCTGGATGTCACACTGACCACCGACTCCATGTCCGAGTCACCAAACTCGCCCATAAAGTCCTTGTCCGGCGACAGCGAGTGACGCGGACGCATGCGAGTGTCCATGGCATGCAGATCGCTGTCGGAGAGTCCCGTATAGTGGCGCTCCCAGCCGCCCATGCCGGTGCTGCGATAGGTGGCCTGATGATGGGGTTGCCTTGTGCGATGCCGTCCGAAACGGCTGCCGGAGGCCAGACGTTCATCAAAGTCCTGGCCCAGTCGATCGCGCAACATGGCGCTGCGTGAGGTCTGCGGTACCTGTTTGGTGTAAAACCAGGTTTGAATGTTGGAGTCCTGGTTTTCAGCTCCCCACGAATCTTACCTGTGGCAGTTGTCTCTTCTTGGGCGAACCTGTGGGCGTGGCCGTGGCTGAGCGCGACTGAAATCTTTGGGATTGCGGTGCCGCTGCTGCTGCTGCCGCTGGACCGCTGGTATGATGTACTGGAAGCACTGGATAGTCTATATAACGATCGTCCGGTGGCGAAAGCGAGCCTCTACGCGGACTACTGCTTCTATAGCCGTAGCCTGTACCTGGCGGTATGGCCACTCCTCCTACTCCTACCGCTACACTGTGGTAGCTCTCACTGGGTGCCGCCGAGTGACTGCGTTGACTTAGGCTCATACCACCGGGTCCAACAGCGGGACCCACACCATTACCACGTCGATAGTAGCCCGTGCCAGAGACCTTAACAGTTGCATAGGAAGTGAAAAAGTATTGGTTAAGTTAAGCTGGCACATAGACTAGCTGCACCTGTTACTCGATCTTAGAGGCTAGACACGAGTGTATGGTGTGTGTCAGTATGTGTCGGGCTGTGGGTGCTTGGGTGTTTGTGTGTATGTACTGGGGGCATTATGTGGCTGCAACTTCTACTGGAACATCAACATGAATATATAGTACGAGTTACGAGTAGTTAGTAGCAGTAATAGTTAGTAGAGATGGAGGCAATAAATAGTTTTGGAACGAAATCAATGAATCAATATATTTAGAACACATTCAAGCCACAACATGACTCTGGAGAGTAAATTAAGTTAAGTTAAAGATTGGCAAATTATCTGAATTCGAAAGTGCAGTAATTTCGACGTGGCCAGCTAGCTGGCTGAGCTATTACGGAGGTGAGAGCTGTACACAGGGGATGATAAGTGGGCAACTAGGGCTGTTCGCAAAGTCTTTAAGGGTATCTAAAATTCTTAAACTTTAGTCTAAACGTTGAAGTTCAATCTCAAGCGACACTAAGCGGAAGCTGGTTAGGTGCGTAAACCAGGCACAGGTCCTACAATCCAAAATGGCGGTATGAATGGAAGTAGAAATGGTCCTTACTTTCTGCTGCTAATATAACTCTATTTTTTGCGAAGTATTTGAGCGTCTGGGAATACCTATGATTAGACCAGACTTCGCTAATCAACCTCCATAAATTTAAGTCCAAAAAAAAGTAGAACGAATAACTTAAGAACAAACGGTATTGAAAAAAATTTTGTTCGTTCTTGAATCTTCAAGAATTTCGCCCTTGAAATCGAGCTAAATTCGTTCTCAGCTTGGTGCTTTTAGGCGAGGGGAGTGAGGTAAAGAAACTGAGACAGGAAAGCAAGCACATTTGAGAGAATAGCGTTGAGTCTGCTCTTACAGTTTTGGGTTTGATGAGAGAGGGGTGTGTATGGAAGCTATCGCGCGGAGAGCGCAACATATTTTTGCACTTATGTTGCTTTGCAATTCCCAACCAGTTATGACAGTGCTGGCATGGAGAGACCTCTGTTCGACTGACAGTTGCCAGACAAAGACTGACGATTCATTTTCGATGAAATAAATTTAAACACAATATTAGAAACAATTGATTTTAAATCTGTGAAGCTCTTGATTTGAGGGTAAACGATCTTACTCTTGAATCGGATGATACTAGAAAGAACCCTTTCGGTTTTTGACTCTGCTGTATGCTCTTGATTCGAGAATGAGCAATCTTGAATTTAAGTATGTTGAGCACTTGATTCAAGAACAATTCTGCTTGGTATGAAAATGATTCGTACTTAGATCAAGTATTGAAGCTCTTGGATTAAGAAAACTGGGATCAAGAATTCATACTTGGATCGAGAATTTTCACTCTTATCGTACTATTAATCTCGAAAATTCTTGATTCAAGTATGAAATTCTCTATTTTTTCTCTGAGTGTACATAGTACCAGATTTGAGCATCGCGACTTTCCTAAGGCAACCTTTAAGCAGATCAAGACTAACCACGTTGGGAAAGACACAAGGTATTGATAGAGTGTGATAGATTTGAGGAGCCAATATAGACTGTAATCTCCACCTTGCTGCATCGCGGCTCAGTGCAAAACTCACCCAACTACTCAGGGAAATCTCGTTATGCCCTTTAGGTGTGAACTTACTGAGATAGATGCTATCTACAGGAGAACTCTGCTGTCGGGAGCAACGCCGGCTTTGAAGTCGCAATATCCAAAGAAAAGGAAAGAGGAGAAGCGGCTTTCCAGAAGGAGCCAGAATTTTTAAGCCCGAAGATTTTAAGCCCGAAATTACACAATGTAAGGACAAACAGGGAAATCTAGGACCTCAAGTGGTCCTAAACAAATTTGGAATCTAGTTCTTCAACCTGCTGGAAGGTTAAGACGAACACGATGCCGTTCCCACAGAATAATCGATTCCTCCAATTCAGAATATTGAGCTTGACCCACCAGACACACTACATGAATCCTGTTTAGCTATGAACAGGCTGACAATAGAGGCCCGCTAAACAGTTCAAGGCTGGAAGCAACTTCTATGTAGAGCATGGTCAGAGTAGGCTCAAAATTTTAAGTATAAGTGTACTTTGCCTAGTTTGTAAGAGAGGAGACCCTGCAGGTTGAGCCAATTACTGGGGGACCAGTCTTCCTCCCATAAGGTACTGTCATGCAGATTATGTGAAGCAGCTTAAGAATGAACTGATTGATCCTTAGCAGTGTGGCTTTGGACCTGGTGAATTCAACACAGACCAAAGCAGCAAAATACGTTCGACTTTGCTTTACGTTCGAAGACATTAAGCTGGCAAAAACGCTCTGCTAAAATGGTAAAAAGCCTTTCCTTTTAGCCAGGGCGAAACGACTTCTTTAATCTGCTAATGACCTCTAAACTGCTCCATCGAACAAATGATACAAGATCATTATATCAAACATGTAATTCTACTTGCATATGCCGACGATATTGATACTACGTTAAGAACTATATAGGTATTTCCAAGTTGTCTGAGATTACATCTCAACTGCAACATTTATGTAGTTCCAATTTCTCTCAGTTCTAACTTGGAACGTCTTAAAACTCACATCTTTATACCCTTGCAATTTGCCTAGAAGTTTGAAACGCATAGAAATATTCATTTCCGACCCCATAAAGTATATTTATTCTTGATCAGGGTGACGGGCTAAGTCGATTGAGCTTTGTCCATCCGTCCGTCTGTCTGTCTGTCTGTTTCTACGCGAACTAGTCTCTCAGTTTTAAAGCTATCGAGCTGAAATATTGCACAGAGCCTTTTTTTTGCTGCACACTTCTAATATGTCGGAAACAACCGGATTGTATGACTATATCTCATAGCTCTCATAGAAACAATCGGTCGGAAAACTAGTTTTAGTATGAAAAACTTTTTTCTTTTCAATGGAAACGTCTCCAAACTTTGAATTCGTAGGATTTCTTTATTTTTTTATAACTCTATCAAGTTTTATTAAAATCGGACAACTATATGGTATAGCTGTCATACAAAAGATAGGTCCGAAAAACAGTCTTAGTTAGGAAAACTTTTTTGTTTTTAATGGTAGCATCCCGCAATTTTGTATTTGTGTGTTTCACATGCTTTCACATAACTTTACAAATTTTTGGCCAAATCGGATGACTATATCATATAGCTCCCATACGAACGATCGGTCGGAAAATGGGAAAAAGGGTATTTTTTGAAAATATTTAAGCGAGCACTTGCAAGGCTATAAAAACCTCGGCACAGACGAAGTCAGCTTAGTTTTCTCGTTTTGTGATCAAATTGTTCTTAGGTAAGTTGCTTAATGAAGTCATTTATACTGATTTTTGTAATACTTTTGATTCTGTTAATCACTTCTAGCTGTTTCATAAACTGAGTTCAATGGGCTTACCAACTAACCTTTTAAGTTGGATATATGATTTCCTAAGGACTAGAAGTCAACAAAGTTATATTTCTGTTACCTTAAGGTAGTCAATGAGTCCATTGCTTTTTACTGCCTTTATCAATGATCTTTCTTTCAGGTGCTTATATATGCAGGTAATATGAAAATATGTAAAATATGTTTTGCTTTCCCGCTATAATTTGCAAGCAGACTTAAACGCATTTAACTAATTGGCATCAATATAGTATCCAAAACCTCAACAGCTTGAAGTGTCAAACTATGACATCTTAGAGAAGCCTACCATTTAGGGTAATTAAACCGATTTGTTTCTTTTGAAACGAATACACCCGGTCGCCTTTGCCAGCTGTTGGCGCCAGCAGCATTGCCATTAGGATACGTCGTAAAGCTTGTACACAAGCTAAGAGCTCGTAAAGCTCGTAAAGTAAAGAATAGACACCTACCTACATACTTTATAATGTGGCATCACTCGCCGGGTTCAGCAGAAGGATGGATCGCTGATCCGGTATCAAACTCTCATCTAACTGCCACTGTTAATAAGGCCATAAGTGTTCTTGGGTTTATAAAGCGGTGGTAGAAGAAATTTAACTTACACTTCTCTTGTCCGTTCTATTCTTGAGCATGTTTCATCAGACAAAACTTATTCTAGATTATTGTTTGCTCTTCGAGGCTTGAACTGGAAACCTGAGGTCCAATTACCATCTTACTCCAGTAAACTTCTTTTAAAATTTATCTCAAGTTTGCTAGTAGAATGTTCTTTAACTTTGTACCGAGATGATTTATCCCCTCAGCTTATACATTTCGGTCCTAGTGTTTGAATAAGTGAGTTAGAACACACAAGAAAATCTGTTATTTAAAGAGTAAGTGAGCCTGCTTAATATATACCTGTCATTTGGCTGAGCAGACAGCATGGAAAAAGTAACATGACCGTATATTGGCGAGCTCTGCCTTAAAGAAACCCTTTCGAACAGCCCTGCTACAAATTCTTTATAAGGAAAATGGTTTGAAATTTAAAAACAACTTTAAGTGTATTTTTCTACATTATTTTTATCCCTTTCAAGTGTACCTGGTGGTGGGCAGTCTGTTCTGTTTTGTATATATAGTTATTTCCTTTTTTAGAATTTTGACTTTTGTACGTTAATTTAGCATATGATGGTTGCAAACCTGATTGTGATAACTTTGTCCAATGCCAGATACAGTGCGATAATCACGGGCCACCATTCCGGCCACCCGTTTGCGGCCCTGGGGTGACATGTCACGTCTGGATCGACGCTCGTTTAGATCGAGCTGAATTTTGTGCGTGGGGTTTGGTATGGTATGGTTGGTTTTTGGGATATTTGGGGACGATTGTTGGATTTGGGACAGAAAGACACGAGTTTACGGCCAGTGAGAGAGATAAATAGAGCAAGAGAAAAAGAGGGAAAAATTGTCACATATGAACAAAATGAGAGATAGGTAAATCAAAGGCGGTTTAGGCGATATCAAATATTACATTTAAGTTAGTTCATTTTCACTGCTTACATTGTGTTTGTGTGCGTGAGAGTGTCGCTGTGAGTGTGAGTGGAAAGAGTTGAGTTAAGTGGTAAGGAAATCATAAGGATACGCATGACAAGGCTACAACAAGAAGCACAGGGAGAGAGAGAGAGAGATGTATCTACGGCAGAAGCATGCAAAAGCGATACTGAGATTTAGCCTAAGCTTTGGTGCAGATTGCGGCGGGATTTATCATTTTAACATTTTCGAGACGAGACTGGTATGTGTTCTCAAATTTTTGTAAGTTTACACTGGTAAATCTTAAGTTAGTAGACTTAATGCTTAGTTTGTAGTAAGTTTGATCTTATTTTTAGCTGAAAGAAGAGACGCGCTCGTGGTTTTCGTAGTAGAGTTAGTAGAGCGTAGATTGAGTTCAGAGAGAGAGAGAGAAAAATTTAACACATTTAGAACGAAACAACGACACCAATTTGTTGAAAATTCGAACTGAACTGTACAGAAAAAGAAAAAAACTCTGTAAGGGAAAGTGTTTTCTTAAGTGGCAAATTCTTGGATTTTGTCTGAATGTCATGCAAAAGTAGTTGACAGGTTGAGGAACAGCAATGCGGTCTGGTGGCATGTGGAGGAAATGATAATGTGACCAGGGTGCTGTATGGGTGGCAGAGGTATGGTAATGCTGCTGGACGATGTTATATTGCGTGTCAAATGTAAACAAACAGTTAGAAAAACGCAGACACACACAGATTGAGAGAAAAGAACACAACAGAAATGGAAGAAAACAAATAGAAAGTGTAAGCAAAATATTAAATCTAACACCGCTTAGTTGGTATACTCTTCCAAAAGGGGTGCAATTTGATTGAATTGATTGGATTTTGGATTGGATAAAAAAAACCAATACTTCACTCTCTGCTTAGTTTTCGAACTATGTTGCAAAATAAAACGGATGAACTATAGTTGTACAAAATGGTCCATTCTCATATTCTGTGGTCGGACCTACTAATATCGGAAATTGAAATCGGGCATACTCTTATCTACTTATTTGGTATTTCGAGTCAGTAGGAAGAAAAAAAGTGTGACCATGCTAAAAAATCAACCTCTACATCCTGTGCATACACTTTCGTTGGTGCAGAAAATATTACAGTCGGGCTTGGACGACTATTTTTCTAGTTTCTCAAAAGGTTTCATGCACTTTATCTACCAACCGATTTTCACATAAGTCGAATGAAACATATTTTTCTTATCTAAACTTTTCAGGGAATTTCAAAGAATTTTCCTTTCTTTCAAGAAAGTCAAGACAGTGAACGAAAGTCTATGCCAAATTATAGATCTCTAGAATAAGCGGTCTGTGCTGTCTTGTAAAGTTGTTACATATACAAAGCTTCCACTAGAAATATCATCCCCATGCACACAAAACCGTAATAAATGTTAGAAATGGTTCTCTGCTTATTTCGCAACTTCATAATTGTAATAAGTCTGTAAGGAGTCCATGAGAAGGATGCAAGATAATAATAATAATTGCTCAAGTGGAAACACTGAGCCGTTTTAAAAAGCCATTTACCTTTACAGCACCGGGCTATGCGGTATAGAATGACACATGAAGAAAGATGGGTGCTGTTTACTGGGTGATTGCACTGCGTTCTGGACACAAGCTCAAGTATCAAGTGCCCGGAATTTCATGATTTTTTGTTCAAACTTTTAGAGCTTGAGCATAAGCTTGATCTAGATTATATTAAGAACTTTATGTTTTTGGTAAAAAATAACGAATTTTTTTGGATTAAGATACATCATTGAAAGAAAGAACTATTCTTATAAGTTTTTAGTTTAAGAACGAACTTTTCTTGGATAAATTTTTATCATAGAAATAAAGAACTAGATCTTTGATACTAAATTATGAAGCTAAATTTAATCCTTTTTGTTTTGAAAATAGTACCGACATTTTCTTCACCCAATCCCTAATTGCCTCACATTCCTTTTTACATTAAGAACGAACTGATCTTAGTTTAATACTTTTTATACTCTGTACCGTAGGTACATAGAGTATTATAAGTTTGTGCAAAAGTATGTAGCAGCCAGAAGGAAGCATCTCCGAGCACATAAAGTATATATATTCTTGATCAGCATCAACAGCCGAGTCGATATATCCATGTCCGTTCTTATGTCTGCAGGCAGATCAAGTTTATTTTTAATTTTGGCCACGCCCCCGCAATTTAAATAAAATGTCATATCTCCCACAGTTTTAAAGATAGATGGCTTGTTCCCTCTGGACATATTTAGTTATTAGGATAACTTATCGATCCGCCAAAGGAATGAAGAAGATCGGATGAACGGTTTTTGAGTTGTGATCAAAAGACAAATTTTCTTGTTATAGTCGGGCTTGACCGACTTTCTTTCTTGTTTCTTTTGAATAAAAAAATGTGTTAAATTTTTTTTGGAATTTGAACGATATATTCTGCAGTGTAGAACGAATCGTACTCAAAGTAAGCATTTCCATGAATCCATGAGGTTCATATACATCTATACTTTTGATAAGCATAGGCAAAGCGAGTCAAAAACGATTCGAAACTGATCTGTAGAACGGGTTATAAAACAACTCATCAAAAACAAGTCACAGCTAGAAAATCATTTTCTTCCTACTAATGTATCATTTATGATCGGAAAACCAAGCATTTATGACTATTTTTATCAGACCGACTTAAGACTCTAATGAGATCAAAAATTTTAAAAAATGTTGACACAAGGCAAGTCCAATTTCATCTCAAAAAAAAAGAATAAAATATTCTTTCTTAGTGTCCTATAAATTATAAAGTCAACCCCAAAACATTCTCGAAACAAAATAAAAGAGTCAATGAAGTGCAAAATGTTCTTGAATTAAGGACATAAATTTCTAAGGCTATGCCCACTTCTTTCTTGACATGAAGGCTCAGCACTAAATCAAAGCAGTCTCTAAATTAAGATGATTCCTAAGTCAACCACAAAATGTTCTTGAAATAATGTATGGGTCAAAGAAGTGCTAAATGTACTTAGATTAAGGACATAATATTGTGAAGCTATGCCCACTTTGTGTTTGAAAACAAACATCTTTGTGGTCTCGAAACATCTGAGGGCCTTAAATTGACCAAAAATTAAGATGATATTACTGTAGGTCAGACCATGATGCAACAATACAGGTGGGGCGGCGTCAGTTTGAAGCGTAAGCTTTTGGCAAAGGTACTTTGCAGAGAACTCACACTGACGCCACCTTACCTCTCTTGTTGTATCATGGGTCAGACATTAACCAACACTCTATAAGAAAAGGAATTTTGAAAACAGATAAGCCTAAGTGTATTACGCATTTTTCGTTGCACACTTTTTGGAGTTTGCTTGTAAATCTTAACTAAAAATGTATGCAAAAACATTTGAAATCATTTTCATTACATGAACGACTATTTTTCGAGCCAAGAATGTTTCAAACTTGATTTTACTACTACCCAGAACCAAACTCATAGAAATATTTGGAGATATCCGTAATCCCAAATCTCGCAAGGGTTGTCAGAAGTCGGTCCATACCGAATTTTCTCATTCCAAGTACGAATAGGATTGTCTTGATCTCGGATCTAGTAGGACTCGCCATATATTTTTTCTGTGTGGAAATTTTAAGCACTAATCGGTATGAACTCTAACCCGAACGATCTAGAAATCTGTCAGTCGTTTTTTTATCCTGTGCCTTCAAGGGCTCAATCCTTACTTCATACAACTAAGCAGAGATTAGGCTGAGAACGTAAGAGAGTGGAAGTGGTCTCATCAGGCTTTCCCCTTTGGAAGAGTATACAGCTAAGTGCCCTGGTTTTTGTGTGTGTGTGTGTGTGTCAGTGTTGAAGTGCCACAGAAAGTGGCAAGCAGCGACTGTCTGATATGTAAGTGTCCCTGCAAGTGTCCTTCCTTTTTGGTGGCTGTCAGTTGCTGTTATTGTTGTTGTGTTTTTATATACATAAATAATATATTTTTATTTAATTTTGTTGCTGTGGTGGTTGTTGTTGTTGTTGCTGTTGTTATTGTTGTTGTAGATGTTTGGTTGGATATCTCATTCTGAGTGTGCGGTTACCTCTAGCATGGGCGGTGGACTGGCCGAGCTGCCCATTGATGAGATGCTGGCCCCCGGCGTCATTCCATCGATGTCGCACTCGGACATGGTGTCCGAGTCGCTAAGGCGCGACATGGTGCTCGGCGGTGATAAATGATCTGTCGGTGTCAGTATCAGGCCGTCCACATCGCTGCCCTCGTCACGTAACTGTTGTTGTTGTTGTTGTTGTCATAAATTTAGCGCGTCGACAGAGAATGGAACGAGCGTTTGTTGTTGTAGTTGTTGTGTGGATGTGGTGGTGGTGGTGTCGGTGGTGTTTTTGGAGGGGATATGGCATTGGCGGGGTGCAGGACAAACGAAACGAAAACATATGGCAATGCAGAGTTATTCAATTTTGTCTCAAATTTAGTTAGCTGCAGGGGCGCAGGGACTTGGGGGGGGGGGGGGGGGGGGGGACATTACGAACTAGCTTAAACGAACCCAAATCAACCAAAAACAACGTTTTTTTTCTTCTCCTCGCCAGCGGCGGCCTAGTGTTAAGTTTTTCGCTCAACCAAACCTGGAAACGGACTCAACGCCACACGCAACAGACAAACTTAAAAAAAAAGGAAAACGAAACGAAACCCAGCCAGACATACGAGATAGGAGGTGTCCTGATGCGGTTGCAGTTGATACCATTCGGCCTCGTCGTCCAGTATGTGATGGGCCAGATCGATGACCACCTCGCCAATGAAGTCGTTCGCCCCATAGCGCACATAGTCCCACAGCGTCACCTGCAGGAGAGATGTTAGAGCAAAGACATTGATACTGCCGGCGCAAGCGGTGCCTCACCTCCAGCAGTCTACCATTCAGATCACAGCGTCTTAGGCCCGAGTAGAGGAACGTTTGACCCCAGCGCGGTTCGCAGGTGGTGCCCACCGTTTTCGTACGCCGCTTGGATTTGTGGCTACGATCGGGCAGAAGGAACACCTGTAAAACGCGCGAGTTAGTCAGCGAAATGGAAGTCCTTTGGCCCTACTCACTTTGGCATAGGGATTGCGCCCGGCGCCGCTTTGGCGCAAGGAGAGACCCGTCGCACAGACCAAAGTCACAATCAGCTGCAGGGTGTTCTGATCATAGCCCAGCTTCAGCTGCAAACGACCCTCGATCGGTATGGGGTGGGTGGTGGTGTTGCCCATGCCATGGTGGCCATGGCTGTGCGGTGATGGCGCTGCCTGATGGCAATGGTGATGGTGGCCCGCCGTCGTTGTGCCGTGCAGACCGCCCGAGGCGGCGGCGTTGGCGGCGGCTTGGAGGGTGGAGCTGCTGGTGCTGCTGCTGCCGCTGCTGCTGTGACTGTGGCTGCTGCTGTGGCTTGGTCCCAGACGCTGCTGGTGCTGCTGTTGCTGGTGCTGCTGGTGCTGCTGTGAGGTATGCTGCGAGACGCCACGTTGTCGCAGGCCACTGCTCGACCCAGTTGCCGCTGCAGTCACGTGAAGATCGGGCGAACCGGGTGAGGTGATCAGAACGCTGGGCTTGTCGCGATGTTGTAGCTCGAGAGCTTCAACGGCTGGCGCTGTGGAAGTGTTTAAAAAAATTGATTGAATTTGAGAGCATAATTTTAGGGGAAATGTTTGGCTAGTGTGGCGTGGAATGGTAGTTGGATGTGGCGAGATGAGCTGTTAAGAATCTTCTGATGCTTCAGTAGAGACCTAATCACCTCTCTCGGATATTTCCGGGAGGTCAAGTTGGCCTAGATAATGTGGTTATGTCCACAGAAGCCCAGAACATTCTTCCCCCTTACCTTTCTAGCTAGTTAGTCGGCTGACTAGGGCTGCCGGATATTTAAAAAATTTCTAAATCTATTTTAGGGTAAGAAATTCGATAGTCCCTCTGAAATTCTGGAGAACATTTGGTCCGCGAGTTCGAACCCGTTGAAAAGTCTTCGGCTTAGTTCTCAGACCGTTTCCTTAACTTTTCCAACCTAAGATTTTGTTCACTTAGTTAAAAATAGGATATACAGGATTGAGGAGAAGCAAGCGTCCAGCTAAAGAAACAATTAAAATATTACCCAATAGCCGAATGCACCTTTTTCATTTTAGGAACATTGAAAAAACATCTCAACCATTGCCTAACCTAGAGTTATCGATATATTATCGATATATCAATATTTTTGTTTAGACAATAAGGGTTATTCCAAAATGAAGTAGTCTTATGGTGAAGACGTTCTTTAAACACTTTTCAGTTCTTGAGTATGTTTTAGGAATCAACAATATTATCGATATTTCGATAGTTCACCGGCTCGCTATATAAAAAATCGATATTGAATATTAAGATATTTATTTGATTTTATTTCAAACAAAAAAAGTTCAATTTAAGTTTTTGAATTTAAGATCAAGAAAACTTCATTGAGTTAGAATTTTGAATGAAATTTTTAAAATAATTTATGATATTATATAAAACACCATAACAGTCGTAATATTAAAATGTTGCACAAAAAGTCATAAATTCTAGCTCAATTGTTTGTAACAATAAGGTGTGTTCACTTATCAAACTTATCATATCATATCAATCAAAAATATTACAACCAAATATTCGTTATCGGATGATATATCGTCTGGTAAAAATTTACGATAACGATGTATTGTATTTTTCTACAACTATTTCGATAGATCGATATTATTTCCGGCCTCCCTACCGCCGACTATCATCTAGATTGATCTCAATTACAGAGGCATGATGGCATGATAGTCAAGTAAAGCGCGTCTTCAAATGCGATAAACCCTATACCAGAGCTTTAAGGTAGTCATTACTTCCTGTACTTAATTACTTTTCATTAACAAAATCTGGATTATTCAGATAATGAAAAAACAAAATCTGAAACCGATTTGTTTGGCAATCGTTATGTTAAATTTGTTAATACTTTTACAATTACTTGAATAATTGTACCTTTAAAGAGAGATTATTGAGTAATTGTGCTTGAGTAATTGAAGATGCTATCTTGCATCATTTCTTGCATTCATTTCTTAAAAATACACTCAACTGACTGAACGAGGGTGAATGGTTAATAATTACTGCAAAAGAAGTAGTTAGATACACTGTACTAGAGGCACTATAAAAAAACTTCCAAAGTCACGGAACAAGAGTCTCTGTACAAGAGTCACTGTCACTTTCGTTGTTCAGTAGCCATTAAAAAAGAGTCATTGAGCAAGATTCACTTACCAAAAATTAGTGAGTGAGACCTCATAACTTAAAGATCACTGAACGAAAGTTGCTAAACAATAGTCACTGCACAATAGTGATTAATAATGAGTCACTGCATAAGATTCTTTGTAGAAGACACACTGAGCTATGTAACAGAGTCACGAAACTAAGCACGAGTCACTGATCAAGCGCTATTGAAACAGAATCACTGAACAAGAGTCATTTAAAAAGACTCAATGAAGAAGATTCATTCAGATACATCAATAATGCAAAGGTCACTGAAGAAAAGTTACTGAACAAGAGTGTCTACATAGGAGGGAACAATCGGAAATACTCTGATCTCTTAGTTCTTATTTTATGTGGTATTTGCCAAAGGTAGGCTAAAAACCGCAGTACCCTGCATGCCCGGAAAATGCAAACAGGGTGACCGCAGTCTCCTGGCACCAATTCGAAAAGCACAGTGGTTGGATGTACAATTCTCCTTTGGTGGGGAACGGGAACGATCTAAGAACCTCTGCAGATCTTGTGGAAGGTAATTTTCGAACGAGTCACTATTAAGGGACTCTACTTGTGTCAATCTCCCACTTCGGGGGCCAACCGCAATGAGAGCAACCTGGGCAAACTGTTCTTCCGGTGGTACCGAAATTAGCTCGCTACCTTTTTAGCCCCACCAGGCTTTTTTTGGGAGTAACGACACAGGTCCACGGGACTGTCACATCCATCAGGATGTTACAAGTATCACTGCACAACAGTCCCTGAAGTAACGTCATTAAGCAAGAGTCACTGAACAAGAGTTATAGCCCAAGAGTCTTTCAAACAAAATCACTGAAGAAAGTGTCGTTAAAAAAGAGTCACTGAACCAGCATCACTAAGCTAAATTCTCGTAATAAAGATGAGCCTTTAAACCAAAGCTTACCAACAACAGTTATTGTAGAGAAGTAACTAAGCAAAAGTTACTTAAAAGAGTCACCAAACAAAAGTCATTAAAAACGAATAACTGAACACATATCAACCATTTAAGAAGAAGGTAACTGTAGTTCTGCTGATGCATCACTGAGCGTTAGTCTGTCCTTAACAATAGGTTATGCATCAGGATACGCACTAGTAGAATGCATGATCGTAGTGTGTACCCATCACCTCATTAACCGATCCGTACCGATCGAACCATTTGGCGAACATACTCAAACACAATTCGTTAGGCAAAAACTTGTCGGGTGTTTGGGCCGTTGGCAAGTGTTCACTTCAAAAAGTTAGGGGACTCGTTAATGCCACATCGGTGCAGCCGAACTATAAGAATATTTTTATACTCTGTACCGTAGGTACACAGAGTATTATAAGTTTGTGCAAAAGTATGTAACAGGCAGAAGGAAGCATCTCCGACCCCATATATTCTTGATCAGCATCAACAGCCGAGTCGATATAGCCATGTCCGTCTGTCCGTCCGTCCGTCTGTCTGTCCGTATGAACGCACAGATCTCAGAGATGGTTAGAGATATAGGTTTGACATGTATGGGACATATGCTTCTTATGTCTGCAGGCAGATCAAGTTTATTTTCAATTTTGGCCACGCCCCCGCAATTTAGAAAAAACGTCATATCTCCCACAGTTTTGAAGATAGATGGCTTGTTCCTTCTGGACATATTTAGTTATTAGGATAACTTATCGATCCGCCAAAGGAATGAAGAAGATCGGATGAACGGTTTTCGAGTTATGATCAAAAGACAAATTTTCTTGGTACAGAGTATGTTATAGTCGGGCTTGACCGGCTTTCTTTCTTGTTTTTGTTTGGTTCAGTTCATGAAATAACTCAGTTTTGTTTACTTACAACCACGTCTCGTCAACATCTTTTTCTCAATACGAAGTGCGAATCTTTTGAACCTTTGTTTTCTCTTTTACAATTTTTGTTAACTTTATTTGAATTGAGAATTTTTCCAGATATTTAAAGAGGCGACTTTCTATATCGGTTTTATAAACTTGCTTATATGGAACGTATCTTCCAACTAACTGACGGAAGACCTCAAGAAGATAAGGCCACCAGTTTTGTCTATTATAGAAACGATACCAAAACTAATGAGATTGGATTCTTCTTACTCGCTAAGAAGCTAGAGGAAGCTTGGGAATAGCTAAACAGATAACCTGCGCTTTCCTGGTGTATGTAGAAATCTTCAAAACTAAGCCCTGCTGTTATATTTGACATTCTTTTGTTGATCACAGGATTTAAATGAGGTGTTTGGCGGTGTTTAGGATATGAAAGTGCGGTGTTAGAGATATAGTTAATGGCGAAGTCTAATTCGCTTTTATTTCAACTCAAGGTACTCTCAAGATTGCTCTCTGACAAAAAAAAATGGATTCTCTCCAACTACTTAGGCTCTATTCCCTCTCATTCACACACACTCGCACTCCCACTCGCACACATATGCTTTATCGCATCGCCTTCATCCAAGTACCTTTGCGCTGCAGATAACGTCCGCCGCTGCTGACCACCGCACTGCTCGCCATACTGCTGGCCAATCCGCTGTGCGGAAAATTGGCCGACGAGCGACGCGTAATACTGCTGTTGGAGCCGGACGCGGAGCAGGCACTACTGGGACTAACGTTGCTACTACTTCCTCCGCTCTCGGCGCTGCTCGGCAGCAGCAGCGAGCGGCACACAATCAATTCCACTTGTGCATCCAGCCGACTCTCGTCAATGATGTCGTACACCTCGTCGGCGTTCTTGTTGTGCAGATTGCGGCCATTCCACTCGATGACCTCGTCGCCTGAACAATGATTGATGAGAGAAAATGAGCGACATAGAGACAGAGGAAGACAGAGAAAGATAGAGAGAGAGAGAGAGAGAGAGAGCGATGATGTTACCTGGTCGTATGCGGCCCTCGAGATCGGCCACCGAACCGCGTTTCACCTTCTCCACAATCGCCGCGCATCCGCCTCCTCCCACTCCCAGGGTCTGGCCGCCGTTCACCTTTAAGCCTAATATATCTTCCCCATCATAGTATTTACGTAATATCATGTGACCAATCATGCGGGTATTATCCGCGGATGTTTGCCAATTCACCGGATTCTATATACACACAAAAGCATATATGGAGTGGAGTGGAGTGGTTTTTGGTGGTTGGTTGGTTGGTTGGTTGGTTGGTTGGTGGTGGGGATGATCAATTTTGCATAGATTTGGTATGTGTGTCGAAGGAAGTAGAATTGGTGGTTTCAGTTTTAGTCTTGGGCAGTACACAGAATCTTAGGCCTAGGTTATGCTTAAGGTTAGGCAGAAATGTAAGCAACATTTTATACACACGAGTTGTACATTCAGTTTCGGTCTTACGAACTAGAGCTACGATAGTCGGTTAGATAGATAGAGTTTCATTCACAGAGTTAAGTTTAGACCTACAGATGTACTTTTGAGAACACACACGTTCAGTTTGAATCTGTTTTTTTTTTGGGGTGGGGGTGGGGTGGGTAGGGTGGGGGGGAGCGTGCAGAGAGGTAGTACTAGAAGCATGCAACAGACATTTAGATAGAACTTGGATGGGTCATGCAGTACTTTTGGGGGGGATTGTGTACAAAGCGGCAGGGGAATGTAGGCAAAGTGTGACCGTTTTTTTAAATGTATATGTGGTCACACTCAAATACATTCACCCACCACTGCAAAGCGAGAGAGAGAGAGAGAGAGTGGAATGGACGAGTTGTAGGCATGACACAAGAACAACAAACAACAGAGAAAGTTAGTGTTAGAGAGAGAGAGAGAGAGAGAGAGAGAGACAGATATGGTGGGTACAACTTCGTTCGGGGCAGGATTCTTAAGAATCAGACAGACAGCCAAGGACACACTCAGACACAATGCAGGGCCCTCCATTCGTACTCCCGCTTGCAATACCTTGGGGCCATCTCCACGATTCGAGTCCTCGCTGCTGGTGAACGTGCTGCTGGTATCGATGCCCGAGTCCTTGGTAGCCGAGTCCTGGCTGCCCTGCCGCTCGTTATCCCAACGCGACCAGTCCCCATCGGCGGGCACCAGCTTGCCACTGCTCAATATGGTGGCCGCCCCCACATCCACCGCCGTCGAGGGCAGTATGGTGGTCACTGCCGGCAGCCCAGCAGCCAGCAACGACCCCTCCTCATCGTGTGCATCAAAGCGCACCGTCTTCTTTATTCTGCGCTCCGTGAAACGGCGCGAATCCTGCGCCGCCGACGAAGATGAGGTGCTGCCGCCGGCGGGCTCATCCCAGTAGCCGGCCTCCGTGGAGCTAACCGAACTGCTGCCCCCCCCGCCGGCACCCAGCAGACCTCGCTCCCGGCTCAGGCTACCCCTCGAGCCGCTGCTGCTCCCCGGCTGCAGGTCGTTGCAGGGCGTGGCCGACATGACGCCACCGATCACAATCTGAGGCTTGCTCGGATAGTAGCTGCTGCTGGTGCTGCTGCTGCTGCTGCCGGCGCCAGCACTGGCCGCGGCCAAGGGCGGCGCACGGCGGAAGGCAGCACCACCACCACCACCAAACTGTCGTTCGTGATTCGAGCGGTTCAGCGAGTTGCGCTGCTGCACATCCAGGCGGGCCGTACGGGTCAGCGGATACTGTTCCAGGCGCTCGCGATGAGCCTGCAGCTCGTAGCGATCGCGCTGATCGGCCGAGGAGTAGAGGCGCTGATTGGTGTGGCCCAGCAGGCGGTAGTCGGTGCCGGTGCCCACGCTCAGCAGATCGCGCTCGTTGAGGCTACGCTGTTGACGCCAGGGATCCGTGCGCACCTGTAGACGACCGCCTGTAGATGGTATGTAGAAAGGGTGGTAAAGTCGACTACTCGTTGGGGTGGAGGGGTGGGGTTTTTGGGGGGGGTTGCTCTGTAGGAGGGTGGGGCTAGGGAGCTTCGCTGCTTGCCTGTCTTAGTTTGTTGTCCTTTTCGAAATATCGCTTAATGATTGATCGATCGATTGATTGATTGATTGATTGATTAAAGAAACAAAATTGATTTGAAATAAAACACATAGCAGATGATTGAAGTACACCTAAGAGGTAGGGGTTTCGGGGGGCCACCACTATGAGTAAGCTAGCTAGGGAAGACCTACAGAGTGGTGTACACATCTAGAACAAAGGTGCCCAGGCTAAGAGTTTCCGGTTAGTGCCAGGGGCGATACTTATCTGTGAGATTTAGCCAAGAGCTTCATCCAATTAGAACACTAAAATGGTGACATGAGCCTAAGGTGACGTTGGGCGGACGGGACTGTGTGTGTGTGTGAGGGTGTCGAGTGTGTGAAGCTGTGTCGGTTTTTGTTTTTATTTTGAGGAGGAAACAGGAAACAGCGTTACGATATCCATGCAAATTCTTCACGTAGATCTTGTTAATTGCTTTTTGGTTTTCACATTTACAAAGAAAGTACAAAAAGAGGTTTGACGAAAGAAATGACAATAATGAAAAGGTTAACAAATAAAAGTCGTTCAAATTGTGTGTGTTCACAGCTTAAGGTGGTTCCCCCCTCCGCTGCGACAGAGCCAGAGGGGGGAGTCGGAGAAGGAGCGAGTTGAGAGAGTAGAGTGGCAAGTGGTGTGTTTGGTAGGTGCTCGAGAACAGAGAAAAGAAAGACGATCCAAAGTGGTACATTCCGTTTGAGTTTTGAAAATCATAAGAAACCATAACATTTAGGACACACGCTTATCAAATTTATAAACAATTTTTGTTTTGGTTTTTGCTTACATTTGCATGAATCTGTAGATCGCCGGGCGAGAGAACTGTTTGGACACCTTGCAAGCCGCCAAAATTACCTGCTATGTTTTTGTTTTTTTTTTTTTAGTATTTCAGTGGGTTTTTTTTTGGTGTTGCAATTTTTGGATTAACAAATTGTGTTAGTTTTGGTTTTTAGGGCGGGCATTTTGAGGGCAAGAGCGAGATAGAGACAGAGAGAGAGAGAGAGAAAGAGTGGAGATAAATATAGATAAAATAAAAAGTATAAATCTTTACATAAGGGTGAACTCAAAGACTTAGCTTAGCTCTGAACTTACTCTTATAGCTAGGCTACGGCTACGGCAGCTAAATTGAAACTTCCAACTTAAGCTAGTAAAGCAGAATACACGGCTCTAACATAAAGAAAAGCTTAAGATTAAACGGTCACACTGTTTTCTAAGCTAGCTGAAAAAAGCTTAAGGCCAGCTAAGCTAGCTAAGGCATCAACAAAATGCTAAAATCAAACGGTCACACTGGTTTGTTAGCCAGCTTTAAATTGCTCAAATCAAGGCGTTAAACCTTTAAAGTTCGATAAGGAATAAATTATTTGGCTTTTGTGCACAATTTTACAAGGTTACACACATTTTACTGTTTAAATTTTATGATTAGATTATCATGATAAATGCCCCTAAAAGTATGCCATTTTCATTTCCTTAAATAACTCTTAATTTAAATAGGTAATTGAGTGTCAGCTATGCCTGCGTCCTACATAATCCACAAATTGAAGGTTTCAAAAATTTGGTAATATTGTTAAGCATAGCATACTATAAGGAGCATTTAGCTTGATCATTTTGTTGCGTATAAACAGGGAATCAGATACACGGAAACGTCAATCTACAATAGAGTTTTGTGGCCTTCTCAATGTCAGGGATTCATTTTAATACAATAATCATCTGAAATCAACAAAGACTTGGTAATTTACCTCTGAGCTAAATCGATTGGTCTTATTTTTGAAATGTACTGTTAAGTTCTTCCACTTCTCAGCCTTCGTTCTTTATTATAGAGTACTTAGGTGGATAACTATGCAAGAAAGTTAATTTGGTGATCGCAGTATACGATCAGCATTCATTAATCCAAGTCAGTGATATGACCTGTTTTCGATCTGCTTCACCTGTGAGGCGTATATTGCATTCATAAATCGTTCTTCCATTAAAATTAGGCATCGATTAATCATTGGCAAGAAATTCGACTAATATTCTTGGCTGAGGTTTCCCAGGATAAAAAAATCTAGTATTAATATATATGGGCTAATCATATTACAAGTTCAATCAAATGGAATAATTGTAATATTTTATTAGGTTAAGGTTTCGAAATTCAAAAATGAGTCAGCGCAGTTGCTCAATCTCTTGGCTTGTGTGCTTTTAATACTCCCACAAGAAAATGGGACCTGCAATGTTTGAGAAGCTTTTGCATATTCAGTTACTTCAAAGCTGGTACACATAGCTAGTGAAGGTGACCAGGTGTGAAAGTTTATAAAGAAAAACCCATTTCATTCGATGTCCCAGGGCGTAAACGAACCGACGACCTCTTTCCTTTTTATACCCTGTTCCCATTGAAAATGGGAAAGGGGGATAATAAAGTTGTGCGAATGTATGTAACAGAGAGAAGGAAACATTTCCGACCCCATAAAGTATATATATTCCAGATCAGCATGAACAGCCGAGTCGATATAGCCATGCCCGTCTGTCCGTCCGTTCGTCCGTCCGTCTGTCTGTCTGTATGAACGCGTCGATCTCAGAGACTTTAAGAGATAGAGCCACACATTTTAGCATGAAGGTCGACTTATGCTGTACGCAGATCAAGTTTGTTTCAGATTTGGAAAATTCCCACCCGGCCCCCCTTTTATCGCCAAAAAACCTAGACCTCCTCTAGAAATCCTAGTCCTAAAAAGCCGTCAGATACACAATTTTCAAGTTAGAGACTCGTGGTTTAGTATACATCAAGCTAGGCCCAATATCTATCTATTCTGAAAAGTACAATCAGATCGGCTGATAAGCTGATAAGAGCACCCCCCAGTTGTTGGTCAGGACTAGAAAAAAGTGTTGCCTACATTTAGGATGACAATTTTGTCACAAAAACCGGTTGGTTACATTCATCTTCAAAAATTCAAAAACAAATAAGTGAAAACAAATAAACAGGGTATTTTGTGGTCGGGAAACTCGACTGCAGTGCCCTTACTTGTTTTTTTTTTAAATGGTTGGTAAGGGAAATGAGCACCTTTTCTTAGCGCGAAGCTAATTATAGGACAACTTTCTTAACATATTCATAAAGGCATATAGATTGAAAATTTGATCGATTGCATTGACAGCTTTATTTTGAGACCATTTTTCGAAATTGCCTATATGCTGTAACATATCCTAAAAGTAAAAATAGAAGAAAGTTTTCTCACTAAGACTACTTTTCCGACTCTACTTTTCTATGACAGCTATACTTAATAGATGTCCGATTGTCGACCAAACTTAGTAAAATCATGGGAAAGCAAAGCAAACCAAGAAATACAAAGTTTGGAGGCGTTTCCATTAAAAACAAAAAAGTTTTTCTTACTAAAACTAGTTTCAGGACCGATCATTCCTATGGCAGCTATATGCTATAGTCATCCGATTTCGACAAATCTTTGAAGTATTGTGTGAAAGCTTATAGAATAAATATATGCCAATTTAAAAGAGGTTTACATTGAAAACAAACAAGTTTTTCTTACTAAGACTATTTCTCTAACCTTACTTATCTATGCCGGCTATATTATTAAGATGTCCGATTTCGACCAAACTTTTCAGAATCATAAAGAAGCATAAAAACAAAGTAAGTACGGAGTTTGGAGACGTTTGCATTGAAAACAAAAAAGTTTTTCGACCGATCGTTCTTTTGGCAGCTATATGTTAAAGTCATCCGATCCGACCGGCTCCAATAAATGTGCAGCGTGTATGTACCAGATGACTTTGTGCGATAGCTTTTACACTGACGGGCAGACGGCCAAGGCAAAATCAACTCAGCTCGTCATAATGATTAAGAATATATATACTTTATGTTGTGGGATATGCTACCCTCTATGCGTTACAAACATCTGGACAATTTCAAACCTTTTGGCTAGTTCTATAATAAGAAATTCTTATCTCGCTAGTCAATTAGAAAGATTGGCGATAGTTTGAAGGGAGCATTTTCTTTTGATAGTTTCCAATTTGCACAATCAATATGCCATAGGTATCGCATTATCATAAGATCCATAAATTAGCGTTATGTTGTATCGCTTTTTTTATCCCATCGGTAAATTGTCGACATATATTTTAGAAATTGTCTTTAGGCAAGTATGCGAGTGGTTTGGATGACAACTTACAAAATTTTCAGCTCAGTATTCTGGTAAGAAAGTCCGTCAAGCCCGACTATAAAATACCAGTACCTGTTCCAAAATTTTTATACCCTTGCAAAGGGTATTATAAATTTGCCCAGAAGCTTGCAACGCATAGAAATATTCATTTCCGACCCCATATACTATATATATTCTTGATCAGGGTGACGAGCTGAGTCGATTGAGCTTTGTCCGTCCGTCTGTCCGTCTGTCTGTCTGTTTCTACGCGAACTAGTCTCTCAGTTTTAAAGCTATCGAGCTGAGTCTTCTCTTTACTGCACACTACTAATATGTCGGAACCGACCAGATCGGATGACTATATCTCATAGCTCCCATAGGAACAATCGGTCGGAAAACTAGTTTCAGTATGAAAAACTTTTTTCTTTTCAATGGAAACGTTTCCAAACTTTGTAATCGCAGGTTTTCTATGTTTTTTTTATAGTTCTACCAAGTTTTATTAAAATCGGACAACTATATGGTAGAGCTGCCATACAAAAGATAATTCTGAAAAACAGTCTTAGTTAGAAAAACTTTTTTGTTTTTTGCGGTAGCATGCTGCAATTTTGTATTTGTTTGTTTCTGGTGCTTTTACATAATTCTACAAGTTTTTGTCTAAATCGGATGACGATATCATATAGCTCCCATACGAACGATCGGTCGGAAAATGGGAAAAAGAGTATTTTTTGAAAATATTTAAGCGAGCACTTGCAAGGGTATAAAAACTTCGGCATAAGCGAAGTTAGCTTAGTTTTCTCGTTATTTTTCACACAAAGAGTTAAGGTGTGGCTATATCGACTCTACTAGTGATGCTGAACAAGAATATATATGCTTTGTTGGGTCGGAGATGCTTTTTACTGCCTGTTACCTATATTCTGTAAACTTTTAGTACCGAGTATAAAAGGTTATGCATGACTATGATTCAAAGTACAATGTATGACCAATGTTTGTAGAAAAACAGTCAGCTTGATTACGATTGCTCCAAACACTTAACCGTAACTGATGAATCATAAAATCGCAAAACAAAATGTAAAAGCCTTGACAAAATGTTCATAAACTGACAGCAGTTTGATCATTTTAGTTTGTAGCTAAGTACAAAGGCACACTTCTGTAAGACTATTAAGAATTCGTAACAGTACCATCTCAATCTATTTATTTGGTGCCTGCTCTAAATGTAATTTAAA
Source organism: Lordiphosa fenestrarum (assembly GCA_035044985.1). Classification (NCBI taxonomy): domain Eukaryota; kingdom Metazoa; phylum Arthropoda; class Insecta; order Diptera; family Drosophilidae; genus Lordiphosa; species Lordiphosa fenestrarum. Next base: position 107,899 of record JAWNNO010005254.1, on the reverse strand, counting down.
CTGTAAGTGCATTAACTTTGTTATTAAATTCTAATAAAATGAGGTGCACAGTTTGATTCAATTAACTTTCCCAAATGCAATGAGAAAGTGTAGACTCGGTTGCTTAGTGTTATTTAAGAGCATCTAAAAAGCTTCAAAATGCAAAATGTTGTTGTTTTGCCCTTGAAAGTAGGCAATGAAATTGTTGAAAACGCGCGCACACAAACACAAACACACACACACACACACTCGCACGCGTGCATAGACTTGGCCTACCCCTGGCATACTTTCATTTGACTTTGGTCACGATACAAAACGTTTATTGTGCGCATAATGGGCAACAACAACAGAAACAACAACAACAAATGGGACGAAGACGACAAAATTACATAAAAACGGCAAATGTAAACAAAAGAAAGCACGAAAATAAAACAAAAGCAAAAGTAAAGTAAATTATTTTCAAGACGGTGGAAAGAGGTGGCTCGTGTGGCGGGGAGGTCGGGGGGTGGGGTGGCTAAACCACACGCACAATTGCCAAGAGTGGCAAAAGAAAAGAAAGCAAAAATCAATAAAGTATACAACAAACACGGTCATTTTCTGTCCCTTGGCGACCTTTCTTTATTGTTGTTGTTCTCTGCGCAGAAAGGAAAAATCAAACAAAGTTTGCATTTATGCTCGCTTGCGTGTGTGTGTGTGTGTGTGTGTTGTTTCCTGTTTTATATTTTTGGACCGAATTTCAAGCAATTGGTTTGACGGGAGGGCTTAGGGCAGGTGTTGGCCTGGCAAAAGCACAACACCAAGGCGGCAGAGTAGCTTGTGCTATTTTTAAACCAAACGCACACACACACTCACACACACACACTTAGACAGACGCAGGCGCATAAATAGCACACACAAACAAACACAGGCAAACACACTCGGCCCACACCCACACGGCACGCACAGCCTCCATGTTCACATTAATGTCACTCATACGCACAGTTGCACATGCAAACAAACAACAATGTTTGGCTGACGCTGGCGTTGGTCAACGTTTTAATTAAATCCATTCTCCTCCCCCCCCCCAGCCATTTGGGGCTGCGTTGGACACATTTTAAAATAGCCAAAGCCACCCACCCACCGCCACACGAACCACTCACCCACGTGGGTGAGTGCGGTCTATATTTACTTATTCACAGCTTGGTGTTTTTTTTGGTTGCCCATATGCGACACATTTGGCGTTGATGTTGTGGCTGGGCTGGGTGTCTATTGATTTGTTTGCAAATTGTTAATTTCAACCAAAAAAATTTATTTGCACACACATACGCTAAAAGCTGTCTAATAAGCGGTTGATTGGAACTAAATATGATACTAAATTAAAGACACCCATTGGCTTGTTATACCCCTGTAGAAGTTGTACAATTTACAAATTTGTATGCATTGAAATGCTGCAAAGTTGAAGACTTACTATTCAAATGTGTTTTATCTTTCACATACAATCGCAGGAGGCTATAAAAATAGACCGTTTTCAGTATTTTGAAGAGTTGGTGGTGATTCTAGTGGAATTTCGTTGCATTTATACCTTTAAAGTATTAATATTCTTGTTCAGCTTTAATAACCGAGTCGATACAGCCATGTCGGACTGTCTGTCCATCTGTTTGAACAAACAGTTCTCAGAGATGATAAGAGATGGAGGTTCAACACACCTAGTAGTCGCAATTGTTTTGGTTCACGTACTAAACGCACTCGTTCTCGAGAACTATTGAAAGCAACCACTCTAAGCTGACGGCTATTTGACAAGTGACATTTATGCTATATTCCTGCATCAAAAGTTTTTGGCGTCAGTTGTTTGCGAACATGGAATGGGGCTCGCACGAAGCTGCATAATGCAGCCACGAAAACGGTAAAATCTTTCGGGTTTAGCTCTCACTGAAAATCACCCGAAATATTGTGTATCGTACCTTGAAGTTATTTGAGTATACTGATGGAACAAAAGACCGTGCGAAATCGGTGCGTCTGTGCTAGCTCTACAAGCAAGCAAAGTCGTGAGCGATCAAATTCGTCGAAATCCACTGCGCAAGCAGAAAATCATGACTCGCTAGAAAAATATCAGTAAGGACAGCAAGTCGCGCATCATGAAACATGATTTGGGATGATAAGTGAATTCAAGAGACAAAACGCCAGACAAGATCGAAAGCATTGCAAACAAAGTAATGCCGCTTTTGTCAAGGTCGATAAGGTATGATGAGGACAAAGTTCTTCGTTTGATATACCATAAAATTTGGTTCACCTTAGCATGTTGACGTTGAGAAGCATACAAAACACCGTAAAAACAGGAAAGAAGCCATTTACGGCTTGAGACAGAGCGACGGCTAACTTGAATTCTTCTTATATTTGCGGATGGAGTTTATACTGTGCCCGCTCCCGAGTGCGAACAGATCGGTCACCATCTTAGCACCAGAGACAAAGCTGATACTGCTTTTGAATGAGGTCAACAAAAAAAAAGGAAGCTGACTTCACAAGATAAGAAGAACGCAGTGCCACCATAATATTGCTCTTCAACAACAATGCCAGATTGCTTTACCAATTCTAGTCATAGTTAGTTTAATCGTTACTAAAATTAAGGTTTTAACTAGTTTTTTGGAAAGACAAATGATCTCTTCTAATCATAGCAGAAGTAAATTAATATGTGTATTTTGTCTACATGAATCGTTGAATTAGCCAATCAATAACCTAATCTCTAATGCTCTATCTCTTCCAATTCCATTTCCATTGCTTCAATTAACAAAATAAACCAAGCTGTTTGTATATCGATAGCTCCATTGGCACTGAACTAGTGGTTAAAATTTGAGAAAAGTCTGAGCTACGATTATGTTTGTTCTTTCGGTTACGCCAAACACAGCATAAGACAGTCAAATTTGAATAACTTGCTATTAAAAAATCGGGCCTTTGACAAAATTAACTATTATTTTGTTTAGCCCAACATTGAAATCATCGAACAGTATTATTCCTACGCTGTAACATAAACATCAGAAAATGCTTCTCAAACTATGCAGCTTACTTTCTCTTGTGCCCCTTTCACTTAGAAGCACCAAGAAATTGGGGACTGTGTATTCTAATTTCTAATTTGTATTCAAACAATTCTGCTATTTCATACAGGTAAGCAAACCGGTTCTGAACCGAACCGTAAACGAAACGCTAATTCCCATGAGAAACTAAAGCAGAAACAGAACTGACGTTGCTTTGAAACCGCTGAACCGAACCAAAAACCACTACACAAGAACCGTTTTGGTTTGGTTTGATTCAGTTCACTGACGAGTTTTACCTTAAGACAATATTACTTGTAAATTTGGGAATTCTTATCGATTCCATAAACCAAATTTTCATTTGAATTTGGCATAAATTACGAGTTCCTGAATTGGTAACTGGATTTGGTTACTGAGTTGATGTACATCTTCTGCCGTAGTTCATACCCCATATACAAATTATACCTTTCATCAGACTACATTTCTGAGTATTCCAATTGCTATATGAGACGATATTCTCAATAATCTACCAAATTGTAATGAATGTAAGCACTACACTTAGAGAAAAGTCACTTAGTTATCCTAAAACAATTATATATGATTTGCCTTTTGTATATTTAGTAATAAAAAAGCACTTTTGGCTTCAAAGTTTTGATAAAAATTACTCATACGACTCGTGAACCAAATAAAAATTTGTACAATGAAAACTTTAGCTCATTTTATTTGTTGTCATTTTCAGAAATTCCATAAGCCATCAACATTTTTTGAAAATATGGCAGAAGAGACTTCAGTGTTTTTGGTCGGCTTATTGAAACCAATTTCCTTGCTAACTAAAAGGAGTGTAATATCTGAACTTTTATACGGCACAAGATGCATAAAACTTTCGTGACTTGCTAATTGAAAACATCATGGAAGAAAGTCTAAGTTTCTTTAAGACCCATTCAGCATGTGCGGTTGGATATTATTGAATAATACCAGGAGTATGTTTTAAAAAATAAAGGAGGGAACCAGGCTGTAGCTACTGTGCTCGGAGATGCTTCCTTCTAAGCGTTACAATCGGCAAAGGGTTGGCTTAGTTTATATCGCAAATATACAATAAAACCATGCAAACATAGTTTTCTCTTATTGTTGTCCAAATTCGAAAAGAATTTAAATCAAATCAACGGCGACTATTTATAAATGGAAAAAAAAATATTTGGAAATAGGCAACACTGCGAATGAGTGATAGAAAAAAACTTTAAGCCCTCGGCGTGCCACTTAAAACTTAATAGAGCTCCGCTCTAGTGCACCCTTATATTTACGAATATCATATTTAACGCTAAATCAATGCTGAAAATATTAAAATCAAAGTGCAAATAATTAAATATCAGAGTATTTTTTCTCGAGTGTAGGAATTCCATTTCGAAGGTGTGCCGAAAAGTCACATATTTACTTAAGGAATCCAAGTATTCGAAAACGAAAAGGAAGGTAGTCACGTGACTTTGTAAAAAATAAGCAAAATTGCAGGTGAACCAACGAACTCGAAAACGCGATTCGGTTAGCTCCAAAGAACATGTCTTGAACCGAACTAAGTTTTACCAGTTCTCCCATCCCTGCGTCTTGTATCCCTTTCTCATAAAGAACTATCAGCCATGCTCCCATTTTCGCTTTCGCAAAAACTTTGCGATTTGATCATCAAATCGTAAAAGTTGGTGCTCCGACACTCGGAAATCGCAAAGTTTTGGCGTTTTTAAACCGGCGACATCTGAGTACGTGAAATGAAAAGTAAATGCAAAATATAGGTTGATGCACAAACAGACAGCCCACGGAACTATTTTTATTCAGTTCCTTGACCTTTTTAGATTTGTCTTACGGACTCTCCCACTCCATTCGCACTAAGGCAATATTTTAAACAATTATTTAATAGAGATACACAAAATTGAGCGAGATGGAAAACTGCTCACAACAACAACAATTTGCGATTTGGCCATGGTATATATCGATATATAGCTATCGATAGCATGAGAAGTGGCGCTCATCAGCTGTTTCTGTTATGTGAAATGACGCAAAACAAGTTGGGAATGGAACATTATCGATAACGAAAACTTGCGAATTTCGGAACGCTCTAAACTGAAATCGTGCGAATTTGCTGAAATCGCAATTCGTAAAAATAAGTGAAAGCCGGAGCATGGCTGTATGTCTTAGATTCAAAATAAATTAAATCAAATATTTCAAAATAACATTTTTAAAGCGAAGATATAATGTTTTTAATTTACGTGCTCAAAATTATTTAATTATCTACTGCCCAAAAGTATGCCAAATAAACATTTTTCAAATATATTGCATATCTTTGGGAGATATAAAATATGGTAATTTTGAGCACATGTATTCAAAATGTTGAATCTTTGCTTAAAAAAATCGTAGAAATATGTGGAATACTTTGTTTTAAAACTAAGAAACAGTACTTTGCGATGAAATTAAAGAGTGTCAAAAGCAGACTTAAATGTTCCTACAAAACGAGCTAACAAAGTGTCCAAAAATGAATTTAAATTACATTTAAGCTCAAATCAGCAGATATCAAAATGTTTTAAAATCACCAACAACCCTTCAATATACTCGATCTTATGGCCTAGTTGTCTGACTAAAGACCAGAACTACATCAAGATACATTTGACAAATGGAACTCGGAGTATAAATCAGTCGAAGCAGAACTACGGATTCCTAAACATTAAGTTGTCCATTCTATGTGCAATGTCTTTCACTTTGAAGAGTATGTAGTACGTATTGTATTCTTGCAAGGGTATTCAAGCCAGGGGCAAACCATTCAGTTGTTGTTCCTTTGTTGGCAATGTTTTTTGGCATATGCTAAGCATTTTTTTTTTGTTTTGGTGGCTAATCTATTTGCATTTTGCATTTCAAATTTGGGGTTTTTTTTGTTGTCAGAGTTTCGTTTTGTCTTTTGTTTTTTGGCTGGGTAAGCAATATTTTGTGGGTTGTGTGATGCGATTAAAGGTGAAGGGTGCTTGGTTGTAGTTGTTGCTGACATATAATTTCCACTAACAACACTCACCTTATTCTTGTCTTTTGTTTAGGCGACTTAAATTGGATTGGTATTGGTAGAGAGACACATACACACACACACACACATCAAGTGGGAGAGGAGTTGGGTCTTGTTGTTGTTGTTCTTTTTTTCTGCTTTAGTTGCTTGCCAGGGCCTAGGTGAGCTCTCCACGCCGCACACCGTAGGTACATGTGCATGTACCTATATGTATGTGTGGGTGGCTGATGGCCATATGCAAAAACAAAAAAGAAAGTAGCAACCAATTTGCGCTGTCTACGCAGATCTGCGGCCGTTACCTTTTGTTGCTAATTTTCGGTCAAGTGGCGATTTAACACAGCACTCTTAATTTCGCAGAACCTTAGTCCGGCCTTGGCTGGGCCTTTAAATTATTTATGCTCTCAGGGCCAACAAATAAGTACAATTTGGTGGCAATTCAAGCCTCTCCAGCTGGTCACAAGGTTATTATTGTGCTGCTTTGCTCCTTCCGTTTTGTTGTAAATTGCACTGTGAAAGTTGCGCTTAACTTTCGTTTTCTTTCACTCGCTCGCACACTGACACACACACACAGAACACAGAACACACAGGCACAGACGGAGGATTTTCTTTAGAATATTTTGTTTGCTTATTTTCCTTATTTTCCTTCTTTTTTTTTTTTTGTATTTGCCACACGTGCGAAATTTTGCCGAGCAGCTTTTGCGGCTGTTTACTCGCCTTTAAAGTTCATCGAAAACTAATTTCGTTTCGATTTCACACAAAAAAAAAATCTCAATGGAATTTTTGCTTTACGTTTTCGCTTTCCCTGGCGCCTACTCTCGGCGTGTTGTTGCTGCCGCTGGAGCCCCTACAACATTTCCAATAACAATGTTACAAGTTTCCTTGTGGGGACTTTCCCGTGGCGCTTCCAGTGCCTAACTAAAAATAAAGTTAAGCGTGGCCACGACGCCAACGCCAACGTCGACGGCGACGGCGACAGCGATAACATTGACAGCTGCTGCCCACGTTGGGGTCAGCGGGTGGCTGCTGGGTTTGGGATTGGGGTCTCGGTCTCTCTCATGTTTGTGTTTGCGCACCGCCCCCAGGGCGGACAACGGCAGCAACAAAAATTGGCAAACTCAACATCAGCGTGTTTGTCTTTGCGCTTTCCAGCGTAGCCGGGTGGGTGGGTGTGTGGTTGGTGCAGCCAGTGTAGGCGCGCGCGTGCTGGATGCCCGACTAACTGGATGTTTGGGTGCATTAGTTGTTGTTCGTCGTAGTAAAGACCATGACGCTGCCTGAATTCGAATGCAACTGAAAGCGGAATCTGAATGAAATGACGTCGCTGCACCGCAATTGAGTGGAAATGGTAGTAGTTGGTCATGCACTGGCAGGATGACGCAGATCCATGTAATGTGAGAGATCCTGGTGTGGGCTGACCAATTGCTCAACCATTTTGATATAAATTAAAAAAGGTTTTGAGTTCTTCAAATGCAATTATTTTGTATTATAAACAAATGACTGTGGGTGGCATTACCCACGCGAAAGATAACAGTTGAGTTAGCTGCCCACGTAAAAAGGTGGGATGAAGCGTTATGAAAGTCTAGGTAGATTTTTTAAGCGTGCTACAAAACATTTGCTTAATTTATTCAGGTAAATCACAGCGTTATAAGATTATCCACTTTTACCGGTCATTTTGGGTGTCTGCTTTAAAAACATTGCATACTTTTCGGCGTTTCCTGCGTTTAATGCACTCAGGGAAAAGGGGTACAAAACTCAAGTATTCTTTCTATAGAATTGCCTAAATGGCATTAATAAGAACGCTTGCAATTCTCAAGTTGGAACTCCTTGCATTGGGAAACTAATAGGGATAACTGAAATTCGCAGTGTAAATGTGTTTTTGGTCAATTTTAAGTGCATTTTAATTAGTTTTAACACAAAATGGGCTTAGTAAAATTACATAAGAGATTGGTTTACATAATACTATGCGTTTTCCAGAGAGTCTTTCTTATCATTCATGTTAATGATCTGTTAGTTAACATATTAGGTAAGGCTGTTAAATACTTTTTAAGCTGAGTAAGGCAGGGCCAACTAAAGGCTGATTTTTTAGCAACACTGTTTTTGGCAGCTCAGCTGTTTTCGTGTCACTTGTTACTGTCAAACATGTTCAGTTTGGTCAATAATTTAACCATGAATCGTCTTGCAAACGAACAACGCTTGCAGATTAATGAATTTTATTATTAAAATTTCACTTTTTTAACAAAAAATTGTGTTCAGCCACGAAGCTCATTACTGGTTAAATGGAAAAGTGAACAAATAGTGAAGAGCAGCCAGAAGCATTGCAAAAACTGTCAATGCATACCAAAAAATTGACTATTTGGTACGGATTATAGACCGGTGGCATTATTGGACCGTACTTTTTTAAAGATGACGATGGCAAAAACATTGCTTTGAATGGAAAGCGCTACCGTGCGATGATTACAACTTTATTTTTAGCCCAAAGCGAATTAGCTGGATTTGGCTGATATGTGGTTCTATGAAGACGGTGCCAAATGCCACACAGCACACGAAACAATGGCCTATTTGAGAGTTAAGTTCGGTGAACAGTTTATTTCACATTTGGGGCTGGTCAATTGGCTAGATCGTGCGATAGACTATTTTTGGTGGGGCTATGTTGACGTACTGGAAGTCAATATTGAAGAATTTATTCTTAATATACCGACCGATACGTTGGAGCTTGCCAATTTGGACCCAGTGTACCATTGGAGGCGCAGCTGCCATCAACAGTAACAGAAAATCATCTTTAAGCATTAAATTATATAGATTATTCTATCGACACAAACACCGATTACATAAATTTTTATGAATTTAATATAATTTTTTTTAAAATCAATTCCGAAAGCTGCTAAAAATTTACCCTTGAGAAACTTGGGGGGTTCGGTGTATGTTAAGGCCGGACTTTATAGATTTTCTTACTTAATACTTTCTGACTAAATATAGTCAAATAGCAAAATGCACATATAAATATTTACTATTAAGATTTTTTCCGAATAGGAGCTTTCTTGCACATTCCGTCAGTACTATAGTGATTTTGCAAAGCATATTTTTGGGCATATCTTCTCTTAAAAAAATAGCAAAACTGTTTATCATATTTTGTTTCGAAGCTGTGGAGTAAAACTTAATGATAAAATCTAAAAGAGCTGAGACAATAGTATAGGCTCCTCATTAAACTTGTCTAAAAAGGGTCAAAGTGGTCACTTTAAAGAACTTCAAGCCTAAATTACTATTAACCTAGACGTGATGGACCATTTTAAAGCTCTAATGGGGAAACACAGTCTTCAAAAACCTTCAAAAATACCAGAAACGGCTGCCGAATGGAGGGGACACACTGATTTGCAGGCCGCTTGTATTCAAAATGCGACTATTAAATTCAAGTTGAAAGTATTAAAAAATCACCCCCCAGCTTTCCAAGTCGCATGAGATACGATCAAAAATACGGGCGACCTCATGAACAGCTGACACTGATTCTTGGCAGATACAATAACTAATAAAAAGGTTATGACAATAAATATTAAAATAAGGATATATTTTCTATGGTAATGCATGTATTACTTCATGTACTTTTTGTTGTTACAATTTGTTCGATGTTGTCCGAAAAAAAGTGCTGTTATTTATTTTCCATTTAGTTTCACCAATATACATAAATGTGATTTCATGCATTCCGTAAATCAGCATTTATGAAGAAATAACCTTAATTTGTAAGCGTTGTCATTGGAGAAGAAGAATTCGGTTTTAAAACTAGTTTTTAGACCTTTCGTAGCTAGGTCAACTATGCTATAGTCATCTGATTCGGCTAGTTTCGACAAATTTGTATAGAAGACTTCGTGCAGTGCTTGGTCAAGATGTCGTAGCCTTAAAACTGACAACGAAGACAGACTCGACTCGACTCGGCTGTCGAGAATTTATAGGCGATATCTGTGTGGTTAGATATGGCTTTATGCTTTTCAACTATATGAACCATTTCAATATACCCTCAGCATGGGAAGGACGAGACTATTTATGATAAAAAAAAGTTAATATTGTTCTTATGCATTGAGAGAAGGTTAATCATCTAGAAAAAGTTTTTAATGTGGTTTTTTCAAAGAATTTTATAGATATTCAACATACTCAACGCTACCTTAAGTCCCATTATGAAAGTACTATGGTTAGATCAAGACTGAAAGTGTTATAAAGAGCAAACAGCTGATTAAGTTGTGTATGAAAATGTCTTAAGCAGACTGTAAACCAACCTCATGGTTCCCTGAGAAGGAAATATAAAGAAAACCCACTCAATTTTAGGAGATGTTTGGACAGCGAAAAGCTGACTTATTTCTGAGTGATATTAAGTCGGTTCGGATTCACTAGTCTTTGATTTACTTCCAAACAATTCGGAGAATGGCCAGAATAAGACTTGTAGCAACTTTATCAGCCAACTTAGACCACATTTATAGAACTATTACTAGTATAGAACTTGTATTTCTAATCAAATCAAATTTATTTCTCCACTTTTAGCAGTACAAAAACCGTTTGACAATTCCGCGCGCTTCATCAACAACATCATCAGCTGCTGCTGCTGCTGCTGTTTCTTCCCACTTCATCCAAGAATCCTTCCATTCGAATGGTGTGGGGCAGCGCAGGCGCTCTGCCTATTCAGCATGTGTGTGGGAATTTTCCAAAATGTAGCCGGGAAAATTCCAACGCATGACTGTATGACCATTGTGACTTGAGTCTGTGTGGTGTGGTGAATTCAAGGCAAGGCGCGTGGCTTCAACTGTGCGACCAAGTGCAACTGCACCCGATGGAGAGGCGACTGCAACAAGCGTCCCTGGCTTCCCTGGTGTCTTGTGCAGGTGTTGTCAACTCTTTTCTTTAATCAGCTGAAACACGGGCTTTTAATTTACGACCTGCCTTATCGATATGCTGGCAGTGGTTGCGCCCAAAAATTTATGCCACACACACACTGACACACACACAGACAGCGGCGCGAGCGGAGCTTGAGGCCAAAGTTGAAATCAATAATTATTATATGCTAGTTGGTTGGGAAATTGAAAATGGCAGCGGGCCGGCAGCAGGCGGAGTGCAACATGCTTGCCAGAAACTTGCTCGCTAATGTGCAGCAATAAAAAAATTGGCAAAACTGAAATTTAAATCACCAGGCGCACCATGTTGCCTACTTGTAGGCGCTTGCGCTTGCCTGCCTGTCACCCGGGGTGGTGGTGGTGGCAAGTGCCAACAAGAAACTTTCTAATTAGGATCATAAATTTACCCAGCATCTCGCACTTGACAACGTCGCCGGCCTGAAGAGCACCACCTCCCCGCCCCTCCCACTCACTGGCCTTAGCAGCTGTTTGGCCAACTTCTTGATGTTTTGTGGTTGCCTGCCAAAAAGAGGCAAAGCTTCTTGTAGTTAGCTGGAAATGTGTTTTCGGGTCAGCTGTGCAACTACCTTCACAGCAGGCTGCCCAGGGGGTGGATGGGGAGGTAGGGATGGTAGGGGAGGTCTGGTTCTCTTGCATATAATTTATGCTGATTGCATTTTACGGGCGGCGGAAAAATTTCTCGCCCGCCCAAAAGTATGCAGCGTCCAGAAGTGCGCACTTGTCGCGGTCTTTTTGCCTGCTGCCTTTTGCTTTCGTTGTGTGTAAACAATTTATTTTTATTTTTCGCGTTTTTTTTTTTTGTATTTCGGCGTCGAGCGAGTCAAGTGCCCCCAAGATAAGCGCCTCGAAATGTTTCCGCTGCAAAACATTTTCCACTTTTTTCTGTTGTTATTTTTGCTCTGTCTATCTGTGACTGAGTGGGTGTGTGTGTGTGTGTGTGTAGGTGCTTCTATTTTTATAACCAGAGGCATGCAACTTGCATTTTGCTTTTGTGTATTTGAGTTTTGGCCAGCCTCTGCCACTTGCCGTTTTGAATTTGGGTCTTAAATTCGGCAAAACAATTTTACTTAAATGAATGAAAATTGTAAATTCGGTATACCCGTACAAAAACCGGTTTGAAATGGCAAATTTTTAAGCGAAGGTGAAAATAGAAGCAATAAAAAATATTTAGAATTCATAAATTAATCGATCTCTCAGCTAAAACTGATCGCACTGCTATGAAAATCGATTCTAATGTTTAGTTTTGTTTTTTCTCAGGCTTACTCCTTTAAGAAGGATGCTGCAAGTGCACTCACTGCTCTTTAAATATGTCTTATAACCAGAAATTTGTTATTCCTAAAAGCGATTTTAATTTTATTTAGATTTGTTATGAATTTCGTTAATCAGCTGTTCATAACTGCTCCAGGCGAACTGTCCAGTGTGCCCAGTGTAAGTGAGAAATTTAGGGTCATACTAAAACACTTAATAAAGCCTGCTTTGAGGCAGATTTAACTTAGATTTGCTTTCATTTTGGTGTGACCGTGCTTTAATGAAGCGCTTGGAGTTTGCTTACATTCTGCTGTGTTAAAATCATAAAGAACGTTGCAATTTTATGCATTTCAAGTTTTAATAACAGAATGATTACTTAATCGAAGCGAAGAAGGGTCAATGGCCTAAAGCGGACAAAGTCATTAGCCTAGACAAGAATTAAGAACTACTTATAGCTTCAAAAGTATTGCCAATGATTCACAAGAGCAAGAGCTTAACATTAGTAAATTATAGTTTTAATTTTCCTTTGTGTTCCACATACCGTTTTCGACCCAAAATCGATCCGTTTCCCTTCCGATTGGAGTAATTCTTAGGTCGAAAGCGATTTAAAGAACACATGGGATCAAAATAATTACTATAATTTACACACATTTAGTAACTAAATCAATGTGAAGCATGGGCTGAAGCCAGGTTAAAACCAAAACCTTTGGCCAAAAACCTCAATCCTGAAAATTTCGAAATTCGTAAATTTTGGTTCGAGCCAGCGAGCCGGAGATATGAAAACTTTAGATAACATTCAAACAGACAGAGGATAAGGCAGTGATGCCAAATCAGAATTATTCCCGTCAAATCTTGCCTTTTCGCAAAAAATAGGCGGGAAATATGGGTTTTTATACCCTTGCAAAGGGTATTATAATTTTGCCCAGAAGTTTGCAACGCATAGAAATATTCATTTCAGACCCCATAAACTATATATATTCTTGATCAGGGTGACGAGCTGAGTCGATTGAGCTTTGTCCGTCCGTCTGTCTGTCTGATTCTTCGCGAACTAGTCTCTCAGCTTTGAAGCTATCGACCTGAAATTTTGCACAGAGTCTTATTTTTGTTGCACGCTACTAATATGTCGGAACCGACCGGATCGGATGACTACATCTCATAGCTCTCATAGGAACAATCGGTCGGAAAACTAGTTTTAGTATGAAAACCTTTTTTCTTTTCAATGGAAACGTCTCCAAACTTTGTAATCGTAGGTTTTATATGTTTTTTTATAATCCAACCAATTTTTATTAAAATCGGACAACTATATGGTATACCTGCCATACAAAAGATAGGTCTGAAAAACAGTCTTAGTTTGAAAAACTTTTTTGTTTTCAATGGCAAATTTGTATTTGTTTGTTTCACATGCTTTCACATAATTTTACAAATTTCTGTCCAAATCGGATGACTATATCATATAGCTCCCATACGAACGATCGGTCGGAAAATGGGAAAAAGAGTATTTTTTGAAAATATTTAAGTGAGCATTTGCAAGGGTATAAAAACTTCGGCACAGACGAAATTAGTTTAGCTTTCTCGTTAGATATCCGTTTATTTTTTTTAATTAGCTTTTTAAGGCAATATCTAATTTATTTATTTAATTTTCTTCGTAAATTTTTAGGGTATTGCCATCTGTTCTCATCATTATACTCTGTACCGTAGGTACATAGAGTATTATAAGTTTGTGCAAAAGTATGTAACATCCAGAAGGAAGCATCGCCGACCCCATAAAGTATATATATTCTTGATCAGCATCAACAGCCGAGTCGATATAGCCATGTCCGTCTGTCCGTCTGTCCGTATGAACGCACAGATCTCAGAGATGGTAAGAGATAGAGGTTTGACATGTATGGGACATATGCTTCTTATGTCTGCAGGCAGATCAAGTTTATTTTCAATTTTGGCCACGCCCCTTCCCGCCCCCGCAATTTAGAAAAAACGTCATATCTCCCACAGTTTTGAAGATAGATAGCTTGTTCCTTCTGGACATATTTAATTATTAAGATAACTTATCGATCCGCCAAAGAAATGAAGAAGTTCGGATGAACGGTTTTCGAGTTATGATCAAAAGACAAATTTTCTTGGTACAGAGTATGTTATAGACGGGCTTGACCGACTTTCTTTCTTGTTTTTATTAGCTTTTTAAGGTAATATCTAATTTATTTATTTAATTTTCTTCGTCAATTTTTATGGCATTGCCATCTGTTCTCATCATTTTTATTATCTATTGAACTGTCAACAGTTACCGGTGATGTATTACGATCTCCAAAAGTGTTGAAATACATTCAACGAAAAAAGTTCTAAGATAGATAAAGTATTATGACGACTGTATAAACAAAGACGATACGACCAAATTTTGGGTCGAAATTTTATCTTATAAGGATTCTGATTGCAATCGGCGCATTTTGGAGCTTGCCAACTTTAGTTTGCATATGCTGACCTTGCCTTGGTCTAAGGCCGAAGTAGCCAATATAGTGAAATCAAAGCTAACAATTATGATTTAGGTTCACACACCAAACTCCATATTAACAAATGTTGCCTTGACTACCAAAAATGCCAAATGGCTGTCTATAGAGATAATAAGGAACAGTGAAGGAAAATGACCAAAAACTTTAATATTCCTAAAGAAAATTTCGAATGCTCGTGGCGCCGCTATCTTGACGGGTAGTAACAGCTGATCGAGTTTCCATTGGTATGATCAGAGAAAAAGAGAACATAAATTCATTTTGTCTGAGTATTAAACTTAACTTAAGGGCACCTATCACGATTTTGGTTTTGTGTATAATTATAATGAATATCATCATGTATTTTAGTTGCAATAAAGTGTCAATATAGGTATTTTAAGCAACTTTAAGCTTAAATTACTACAAGAATATAGATGTGATGAAGCGTTTCCGAGAAGAGATTCGTGTTCAGCATATAAATTCATCCACACAGATGAAAATATTTTAAAATACTGATATGATCTGGGGCTCAATGTTATCTTATTTCATATCAATATGATATGATAAGAAACACTTGAACTTGACCTGTCCGAATATAACAAACTGATATTTTTGCAAGATCAATTTGATATTTTATAATATCATTTTGACATTATAAACAAAACATATTTATACGAAACAACACAATGCAGTTAGGCTTTTAGGGAGTCAGAAAAAATACTAATTTATTATTTGGGATTCATTTAACTACTTGTCTGGGGTTCGATCTCGGGACCTTTTGCACTTAATTTGATTTGGAGTGGCGTACTAGATCATCGTATAAGCTTGTGGTTTGACGCTGCAGAGCCTTCTTGTTAGTATTTTACGACGTTGGTTGAAGTTTCTTTCCTCTTTTCTTCTTTTCATTTTCTATACGTCCCTTTCTTGTTATAGTCTAAGTCAAATGTTATAATTTCAAAATGATATGAGCAGAATAATATTTGACCAAAAATCAAATTAACCAAACCATATCCAATTGATATTCAACTGTTGTTGTCCGTGTAGGTTCGGCATTTTGAACCTTTCAATGTACTGAATATTGTTGCCTAGTCTTATGGGTTTTGATTAAAACGCCAAAGATCATACTGAACTTCTAAGTCAACTGATATCCAAACCAGCACCAGCAATCATTAAGGACCTTAAGGTCTATGTGTTACCCTAGATGGGATCAGCCGGACTTAAGTAGCTACTACCATAACCAAAATTTCACCCAAAAGAGAGAATATTGTTAGTAAAATAAAGGAATGGGTTTACTCTTTTAAGAATGAATAATTTTCAGAGAAATGTACACTTTTTTTTGTAGCATCATCAACAAATTGCCAGAATTATGTTCAACAAATTGTAGTTTCTGGATTGTTGTTCAAGAAAGTTCAAGAAGGTTTCAAAGTTTCGAATGTAATCAGTTGGTGGAAACCCACATCTTAAAACGATCCGAAAGGTTCTTAAGCTAAGCTAAATATCTCTTAATATATAAATACTAAAAAAACATACATCTATTTACATAATCTAAGGATGATTCCTTTTTCTTTGAAACCAAAATATGTTATGTACAATAACCGAAAAACGTAATAAAAGGAAATTGGAAAATAATCAAAAAGGTTTCTTGGATCAAAAACGAGCTAAAGAAAAAGACAACGCACCAATATGAGACAACAGTGAGTTACTTAAATTTCTTTTTGGTTTTTTTTTTTTTTTGATTTTTAGGGAAAAGATTGAGGAGAAAATCTCAAAGAGAGTTTTTTTTTTTCTTAGTAATCTTTAGAGCGAGCGAGTCAAAGGCAGTTTCTTTGGTATGCCGGGTGGGACATTTAGATGTGAAAATACAGATAGAGAGATAGAGAGATGGATTGCTTGATCGCAAAAAGGAATAGAGCAGAGAGTGAGTGAGACAGACAGAGATACAGAGAGAGAGAGAGAGAGAGAAAGAAATGCAAATTGGACAAAACGTGGCCAACTCACCATCGTAGTCGGAGCCAGCGCTGACAGCTCCCACAACACCGGCGGCAGCAGCCTGGGCCTGGGCAGCCATTAGTTGGTTCTGGAACTCCTCCTCGGAACTGCTGAAAGATCTCTGCTGCTGAGAGGCATATTGAGCACCGGCCAGGGCACGACGCTGCTGGTTATACGAGGTGGTATCCATTGCATGACCCCCACTAATGGTCAAGTTGCGTGTCAATGGGGGTGGCTTTTGATAGCCACCAGCCATTTGGGACAACTGCTGAGGCATTTGCTGCTGTTGTTGGTGCTGTTGTTGTTGTGGATGCTGCTGTTGTTGCGGATGCTGCTGTTGTTGCTGCTGCTGTTGCTGTCGCGGCGGATGATGCATTTGGGCTTGGCAAGTTGTTTGGAGACGCGTGGCATATGGCTGTTGCTGCTGTTGCATGGAGTGTTGCTGCGGTGACTGGCGATGCTGCTGATTGGGATGAAGATGCTGTGGCCCGTGCGGCTGTTGCACTTGACTGGGATGTGCCAAATGAGGATGTTGTCGCATCAAACCATCCAGTTCGCCCTGCATACACAAAGTGAGGCGCTGTACAATAAGATGGCTTTGGTGTCTTACCTGATAGTAGCGCGGATCATCCTCGGGATAGGCACCCGAGTTGCCTGCTCTGTGCTGCTGCTGTTGTTGTCCTTGCGGCGACATACCGTATCCCTGCTGCTGCTGTTGCTGCATTTGATATTGCTGTGCCTGTTGAGGATTCATGGGTTGCATGCGAGGACGCATTTGCTGCTGCTGCTGTCCCGGACTCATCATGCCATCCATTCCGCTGTCCGACACCGATAATCGTCGATTCGTGGGCTGCTCCTGCTGGGAGTACTGACGACGCAGCATGCTGCCAGCCCGTTGCATGGGCAGGTTCTCCTTCTCGGCTGCACTGCGTGTGCGCTCCAGCTTGGGTCGCTTGTCCGTTGTGTCATGCGGATCCACTATGGCCTGCTGGGAGATGTCCTAGAAGTAAATCATACCATGAGAGCTACAACTCACTCCGCACCCGGACTAATCTATCGACTTACGCTACTGCCGTCGGGTTCAATCCGCCGGATGAAACCATCTTGTTGACCGCCTGGCTTGTTCATCCATTGCCCCGTCTTGGACAGCAGCTCCTGCTTCTTGCGGCACAGTATGCATATCCAGATCACCTGTGTGAATGGGTCAAAAAATACATTTTATCACATCAGAGTCAACTTCTTTTTTTCACTCGGCTTTGACGAACATTCTCATTGAAATTTGAAATCGAAATTCGATGGAGCAACACTTCCAGCAGATGCTGGCCCTGGGTCAGAGCCGAGCCAACCAGCTGCTGTTTAGCATATACAAGCTGTACGATCTCTGGGACTATCTTTATGTCTATTTGACCACCTACATTGAGCGCGGACCTAGCGAATACCTGGCCGGATTCAGCAGTGTGCATATTCGCTCACCACCCGGCGCAAGGCTCTATCCTGGCCATTGGCTGCACATGTCGCTGATATATCGTGCCTCCCGATTTGGACACATCACTCCCACCTTCTCCCCACAATCAAATTGAAAAGACATTTCACGTTTGTTCAGTTTGCCCAGTTTCGTTTACATTTCGCCAGTGTATGCGTCTCTGTGTGACAGTTTTTGTTTTGGCATTGGTTCAACCGAAAGAAACCGAGAAAATGTAGTTTGGCAACGCGACGAGCCAATGATAAGCCCACGGCTCAGTGAGCTAAATAAAAATTGAAAAAAATTGCCAGAAAAAAAAAGCTAGGTGTAATTGAAATTGCGATTTACTCAATGGGCAGGGAAATGCAGTGCCAAGAATTTGGAGGTGGGGGGCGGTAGAAAAAATGGAATAATAGTTATGCTGACATGTGGCCAAGAGATCAACTGCTAATCGATTAAATCGAAGTTAGATTCTCAACTAAAAAGCTGAGTTTCTACAATCAATGGGTCACCTAAACAAAAGAAGCTTGTCTAGTTTTAGTATCCCAAAGAGATAGTTCTCTAAAATCAAAGAAATTTGTCTTAAAAATAGTTAATCCTCAATGTAGAATACTAAATATAAAGTTCATATTGGGGCTACCGAGGAGAGCTGCTTTATTTACAATTGTAAGAAATTGGAGAGGTCGTGGGAACAAATCAAAAAGTCAAATCCTCAACAATATTAATAAAGGTCATACAAGTGAATCTATGCGAAATTTACCATGTGTACCCACAATTTCATATTTGTGTGCTGTAAGTGTGCAAGCTGTGGCTCACCCAAATGCAAATTGCACTTTGCCACATACTTGAATGGCCGTTACTCATCTTTGTTCTTCTTTGGAAAGAACCATGACTGTTTCGAAAGGCTTTGAAATACCAAGCACTTCGATTACAAATATCATCGAAGAGGGAAATCCGATAAAAAAGACGAACTCAAACTGGAACTGAGGCGAACCACTTTTTGTGCTCGTATGCTTAGTATAGCTTCGATTGAGTTGATAATGCTTAAGCGGGATAATTAAGAGTCTTCGACCGAGAAAAAGTATGTAACAGCCAGAAGAAAGCATCTCCGACCACATTAAGTATATATATATTCTTGATCAGCATCAACAGCCGAGTCGATATAGCCATGTCCGTCTGTCCGTCCGTCTGTCTGTCCGTATGAACGCACAGATCTCAGAGATGGTAAGAGATAGAGGTTTGACATGTGTGGGACATATGCTTCTTATGTCTGCAGGCAGATCAAGTTTATTTTCAATTTTGACCACGCCCCCTGCCGCCGCCGCAATTTAAAAAAGTCGTCATATCTCCCACAGTCTTAAAGATAGATGGTTCGTACCTTCCAGACATATTTACTAAGCAGCATAACTTAACGATCCACCAAAGGAATGGTAAAGATCGGATGAACAGTTGTCGAGTTATGATCAAAAGACTGTTACCTGCTACAGCGCAGTAGCAGCGCTGCTGTCCGCTCCTACTGCAGCATCAAAATTTATGCTGAGCGTATAATTTTGTTGGTACGGAGTATGTTATTGTTGGGCTTGACCGACTTTATTTCCTGTTCTAGTTGCATACTTGGTTCAAGAGTTTTCATTCACAGAAAAAAAAATCTGATATCAATCCGAAATGGGATTGAAAACAGGGTAATCCCGTAGCGGGCTTAAAATGATCCTGTTTTATGGGATTACAAAAATAAATTGTGAGTGTAATCAATCTTTTTCGGGATCGTATCAAGACTATCCAGGATTACCCTTTTTTTAATTTCGGATTGATTTCTTTTTTCAGAGTTCTTATTAAACTTCTGACACAAAACATTATACATCCAAGTATGAAATTTCCTTGGTCTTACTCCTTAGTGTAGCCCGTATTGTTTGGGCTGTGTGGAAGTCACCAGTGAGTCAGTCAGTCAAGATAAACTTTTTCAGAAATATATTAATAATTTAATCCTTTTACAAATATTTTAAGATGAATTCTTAATAAACTCAGTGAAGGGCGAGAAATCAAATTGAAACTTTATTTGGAAACCATTTTGTGCAGCTGAAAAATGCAAAGGTACTCCAACGATTTGTCAGCAAACGCTCGATGACAACTTAAGTTCAATTTAAAATTGGGTAGGTCGCCAAGACAGTGGGATGCTTCCCATAAATTTGGCTCGGCCGTGTATCTTCTGCAGCCCCTCCCATGGCATTATCTATCCCTATCGCGGACTATGGGGCGTCTGGGGCGATTATTTATATACGCAATATGCGCGTCAGTTGGGACAGTTGGCAACAAGCGAGCGAGCGAGCGAGCGCCCAACGCCAATGGGGCGTATGAGTGATGGTTGGCTTAGGCAAGCGACTGTCGCCAGTAATATTGGCGTCACACTTTGGCACTGTCGACCCATTTATCAACGAGTGTAAAATGAACATTTAGCCGCCTTCACGCGCTCGTCAGTTCGAGTGACAGTTTTGGAAATTGCCAACTCTGCCGGCAAAAGCACTCCGGGGCTTACACTCACCTTGTTGCTGCGCAGCGTCACTTTGCCACCGCAGCGGGCACAGCAGCGTATGTTGCAGTAATGGCAAATGTGTCCAACGCCATCGGCAAATTTGGTCTTAAGGCAGATGTGACAGGTGGCATCCAGCTCGACGCCGGCCTTCTTTTGCTGCTCCGACCGTTGTCGGATTTGCATTTCCAGGGTGACGACTTCGTCCTGCTTGCGACTGCAATGGCGGGAGAGTCAGGCCGGGACAGTTTGGGGTGGGTAGTAGTTGGTTAGGCCAGCTCACTCACCGCATTATCTCGTTCTGCTGCTCCTCCTCCTGCTTCTGCCGCATCAGCACGTTCTCAATCTGCATGCGCTCGTGCGGCGTCAGGTGCGATAGATCGGGCATCTCATCCATGGCGAAGGCGAAGTTTGTTTCGTTGAAGTTTGGTTAATAATAGATTGTTGTTTTATATATTAATAGAAATCTTTTGTTTTTGTGGGGGATTTAAAGCTTCTGTTTTTTTTTTGGTAAGATTTTTGTTATACGCAATAATTTATAAATATTTGTTTGTTTGGTTGATTTGTTACAATAGATTATTAGTTGTTTGCATTATTAAACCATTCTGATAGAAAATCACAGAGCAAATTTCAAAATTTTTACTGTTTTGTATTTGGGTTTTGGGTTTGCATTTAACTTTGTTGTAGACTTTTGGGAAATTCGTTGGAAAAATTGTTTAATTTCTACACTTTGCTGTGTGGCGTCTGGTGTGTGCGTGCGTGTGTGTGTGTGGGTGTGGGTGTGGGTGTGTGTGTCCGTGTGTGTGTCGGTGTGATAAGGTAAGAGAGTGAATGCTTCTATTTATTTAGCTTGATGTGGTTTCGGTTTGCTGTTCAAATGCAACTCGCTATGGAAAATTCGTTTCGAACTTTTTGCTTCATTTTTCCAGAGCTCTAAATCGTTGTTTGGTTTTTGTGGAAGTTCGGAGTTGTTGTTGTTGTTGCTGTTGTTGTTGTTGTTGATCCACAAGTTGTGCCTGTTTCCGCTGTGTTGGTATGCATGGTGGAGCCATTTTGAGTAGAAGTTGTCAGCACTGTGGGAAAAAAACAGAAACAAAAACACTTTTTTAATTAAAACTAAATGCATTGCGAAAAGTTAAACATAAACACAAGCAGGTAGCCCCCAAAAAACACAGGGAAATGAGAAATTTAACGAGCACAGGTAGCCGGAGAGCAGGGTGGACACTGCAAACATATGTAACTGGGTATTTATGGCCATCAACGTGCCAGTTCAAACAACCAGAGCCACAGACACAGGGCCCAGGGGCAGGGCGGGTCGTTATAGAGGGGCATTGCGGTTGACCCGGTGACGCACATACTAAATGCAAAAATACATACGAGGCCAGACACACACGCACACACGCACACGAGAAGCTGGAGAAGCTATTTATGTTGACAAACTCACTGGAAGACCAAAGTCATATGCAAGCGGAAGCTACCACTTCAACCAGATTGCCAGCCAGAGTCTTTCATGTGCCTCATTTCCGACCCGCTTCGTGTGCAGCAGATTGAAAAGCGATTGGCGCACTTCAAAATTTGCATTGAATGTAGGCGGAAGCAATCTCTTTACCCAAGCCAACGTAATTAAAAATCATCATAATCAGGATCTGCTGCTGCATCACAGGCTGATTGGGTCAGGTGGCGGTGGTGGGTGCTGGGTGGCATACAGGATGTCGACCTTTAAACTCATTTTAAACAACGGCACCGAGATGTGGCACAGCATTAGCCATGCAGCTTTGATTGCATGTATATTACAGCAGGTCAGTGTGGATGGAGCGAAATGGTTAGCAGATGGCATACACTTTTGCGCAGATAAATGGAATTGAAAATTTTAGCAATCAGATGGGTGAGCCAATTTGAGAGCATCTTTCCTTTACTGGTCTTATAACTAGCTGTATGAGTCTGGGCAGGAAGTCATCAGAGATTCTATGGATGACTAATTATTTGCTTCCACACAACTTTTGGCAAGTTTAACGTAAAACTAGTTACTTATTGGCTGGCATCGAAAGTTCTGTCGGATACTTTTTTTCAATACACAAAAGAAACCAGTAAATATTCGGTCAAGTCCGGCTATTTAATATACTCTGATTCAACGAAAGTGTATGCTCTGTATAAATTTTAAAGCATTTTGATTGCTATCGGTCTGCCAAAGGATTGGTGAAGATTGTAGGACCATTCGTTTGTTCATAACTTGACTAAGGTTCGTACGATCTTTACCGAACCAAACGAATGGTTGCCAATCATATACGTCACATATACGTCAAACCTCTATCTCTTGCCATCTCTAAGATCTGTTGTTCGAGCTTCACTTCAAATTACGATATCAAAACTTAAATAAATTCTGAGAATTGTAAAACATCCAACCTAATCCAACAGATCAAATTTCCAATCTAAAGGTGTGGACTTGAACTACCGGATTTCAAGTGATTCCGGCATCGTATGATAAAAAGTACCACGATGCGAACTTGATGATCATGTAATCGCTTATAAAGTGTGATTTTTTAAGAGCTGTAGGAAAGCTTTTCAAAAAAAAAACACATAAAATTCAGAAAAATGCATGAAATCTTTATTTGAATCGATAGTACGGTCCATTTCATGCAAATGTTGACCGTGACTGCGCCTCAAACGGTCCATTCGCTTAGTCCAATTTTGGCATACTCTTTCCAACATTTCGGCCGGTATCTCACGAATAAATGCTTCAATGTTGTCTTCCAATGCGTCAATTGAAGCGGGCTTGTCTGTATAGACATGAGCTTTAACATAGCCCCACAAAAAATAGTCTAAAGGCGTTAAATCGCACGATCTTGGCGGCCAATTGACCGGTTCCGAACGTGAAATAAAATGTTCACCGAACTCGCCTCTCAATAAGTCCATTGTTGCTGTGCTGTGCTGTGTGGCATGTGGCACCGTCTTGTTGAAACCACATGTCATGCAAGTCAAGCTCTTGCATTTTGGGCAAAAAAAAGTTGGATATCATCTCACGGTAGCGCTCACCATTCACAGTTACGTTACGATTCGCATCATTTTTGAAGAAGTACGGTCCAATGATGCCACCAGCCCATAAACCGCACCAAACTGTGACTTTTTCTGGATGCATTGGTGGCTCTTGCAATGCTTCTGGCTGATATTCACTCCAAAATCGACAATTCTGCTTATTTACGTACCCATTGAGCCAAAAATGAGCTTTGTCGATGAACTTTCTTAACAGAGCACGCATTTTGATAATAAAATTCAATAATTTGCAAGCGTTGTTCGTTTGTAAGACGATTCGTGGTTAAATTATAGGCCAAACTGAAGATGTTTGACAGTGGAACAAAACACGAAACGTGCGTGAGCTGTTTAAGCCAGTGTTGCCAAAAAGATAATAGCTAAAAAATCACCCTTTATGAAAACGACTATTTCCAATTACTTCTCGACAAACTCTCTACACAGAAAAAACGAGAGCGTAAGTTAAAGTCGGCCCTGCCCGACTTCGAAATACCCGTTACTCAACTCAGCTCGGATAAGTATGCAACATTTTTTTAACTCGGCCATTTATTATCCGATCCTTTTGAAAATTTGTGAGATTGTAGATATTGGCCACATAGACTACAAAATCTGATCTCGATATCTTACAGACAATACTAGCTTACGTATAAAATTTGGTTGCTCTAGCTCTTCTAGTCTCTGAGATCTAGGTGTTCATACAGACGGACGGACGGACGGACGGACAGACGGACATGGCTATATCGACTCGGCTGTTGATGCTGATGAAGAATATTTATACTTTATTATATCGGAGATGCTTCCTTCTGCCTGTTACATACATTTGAACGACTTTAGTATACCCTTTTTACTCTACGAGTAACGGGTATAAAAATGGGGAGACAAAGGCAATCCCAAAAAAACATGATTTTATCTCGACATTCGGATTAAAATTTCAAGCAAAGGTCGTTCTGGAGCCGAGATATCCGAGATCAAGTCAATCCAATTCGTACTTGGAATGAGAAAATCCGGGATTGACTGACTTCTGACATCGTTTGGGATTGATTTAATCCCGGATGGCTTGATTTTTTTTTTCTCTGTAGACAAGACAGTACCTAACATCTCTTCTGCGAAGAACATGATAGAGATGCGCAGGATCTCTCGGCTTTCGTTGCAGGTCGTGGTCCTCGTTCAACCCGAAAAATACGAGAAGTCTTTTGTGCCAAAGAAGAGAAAATATTTCACTTCTTGTCGGGAAGCTAACAGGTTGCTGCCTCATCGGTAGGCAAGCAACACGCTTGGGCGTCGCTCACAACGACTTCCGTGAAAGCTGCAAGTGTGAGGAGGAGACTTTGCTGCATCACCAATGCCCATTTAAACACTTGGTCACCCCTTTCTAAACAACCTCTTGGAAGCATCGGAGATAGAGATTCCATCTCTACTAAGACTTACAAATTATGACTCTTAGCAATCTAACCTAGCCTAGATGACTCTAAAATCAGTAAATAAACAGAAGTTTTAATAAATCAAGCAGATTTGACATTTGATTCATCAAACTAAAACACATTTCGCTTGTTGCGCTGGAGGTGGGGAGATGCACCAACTGGATTGTACCAGTAGTTTCTAGTATTGAGAATTTCTTTCCATGGATCTTAGCAATAACAAAGACCGATTGATTAAATTAAAAAAAAAATGGAAAAATACATCACACTATTCTACGATACCAGATGCCCTATACTCTTAAAAGTTATCGTACACAGAGAACAAAAATGACGTTCAAAAATCGTCACCAAATGGTTATGATTCCGGTCTGTTTTTTCCGTTCAAAAAAAATGAACGGTGGTCATGAAAACAGAAAAAGTGTTCTTGAAAATATTAAAATTTTTATTATTTTATTATTTTCAATGCATTTTTTTATTCAAGTGATTCCTAGAATTATAGGAAACTGGTTTTTATGACCTAATGTATATATTTTTGACTCCATAATGGACTTTAAAATATAGACAATCTTTAAAAAATAAAAAATAAAAATATTCAACGTTGCCTCTACTGGGATTCGAACCTCCGACCTCGGCGTTTTACAGTAATGTGAGACATCCACTTGGCTACTGGCGTTCTGTCTCGTTTCATGTTTAAATGCCAATGGCTTTCGCTTCAATTAAAGTTTCGAATTAATCAATGCTTTGGCTAGAAACGCTGTGGCGGTGTCGGCTGAGATGTCGATGGGAGTGAGTGTTCTACTAAAACCCTTCGTCGAGGTCCTGAGTTTAAGTCCCAGTTGAGGTAAGTTAATAAATAAATAAAATCGTCAATTGTTATTTCAGAATAAGTCCCACACACACCACTACCAGTAACGAGAGTGTTGTGGGGTTGGTTTGGTTCATCAATCCTCCGAACGGTTCATGAAGCGAAAACAAAAATGTTCTTGAAAACAAACCCAAATCGATCATGAGGGAGAACAAAATGTTCATGGCATATCGTGAACAAATGTTCATGAATTTCGAAAAAGCGAGCCTAGCTGACTATCATGACCAAAATGTAATGATTTTGGTACATTTAGAACGGATTTTTTTCTCTGTGTACTCGGCAAGTAGTAACATGTTACTCTTTCACTTAGTCGTGCACCTTTATACAGCCTGCACACCAAGTTACATTTTCTTATCTTAAATAACTTCTCAGAAGCGGCTCTGAACCACTACTGAACCGGCTCGAAACCGTTTCTGAACCAGTGCAATGTTCAACTCCACATTATCAACCTATAGATTAAGGTTTAAGTTCATGGCTTAACTATCTTCTGATATATGGCTCGTGGTGTGGAATTTTCTTTCTAAAAACTTTTACCCAACCGATCACCTTCAGCTGCAATTGGCTATTTGAAGCTGTGAAGTAACTAGCCAAGGAATAATTCTCCAAATAGCGCCAATCCTTTCGCCATTGATATAGTTTGTAAGAGACGTTTTCTAATAGACTCAATATGGTATTCTGATTGATATGACATGCAATTTTTTAACGAATGGCGGTGGTAGGCTGTGATTTGATATTGAAAATGAAATATCAAATTGACTGAACCAAGAGAACATGAATTTGACGTTCATAAATCCTTATGCATTGTTTTCATAATAAGAGTGAGAGTTTGAGGTGGAAATATAATTGCGATACCCCGCTGCTGGTCTCTGATAGGAACCATCGGTTTCAAGTTGAAACTTTAAAATATTTTAAAACATCGGCTTAGAAGAAGTGAGCTTTCTCGTTTTACCAAAAATAGTCTCCGCTGTCTTAGTTTCCAAGAACGAAGCTTTGCACCAGAACCTAGGCTTTTTAGGTAAAGGAAACGGTTCGAAGTCAAAGCCTTAGTATTTCCAATGGTTTATAGTCCCCGGACCGAACCTTTTCCAGAACTTTAGAATCTTTTGATTTGTAGATTTTGGGTTCAGTTAGAGGTCTAATGTGCCATTTAAGGCTATCAGCTCCCTTTAGTTCGGGTCAGTTCTGACTCAAAGTTGAATCAGCACTGAAATGAAAGGACTTTTAGTGAAATCATGGCAACCTTTATATGAGTCTTAGACAGGTAGTAGTATAATACGCCATGACCTTTGCTGATTTCAGGCTTAATTTCATGGGAAGTAGTAAAACCAATACTGAAATCAGTCATGACTTTAGTTATTTCGACTGCTTAGTTCACCGATAAAATATGTGTTAACAAATATAACTCTAGTACGTCCCTTCTGCATGATTCAGCAATGAACAAGCAAACAGACAGAGTGTCATGTTTAAAATATTAATAAAACTCATAATGAAATAATCCTGCTTGACTTATTGTCCAACCCAACACAAATGTTCAAATAGAAATATACATTTCCAGTAATCAAATTTACATATGTTTGTTGGAGAAACTTTTCAAACGCTTCAAGCCCCTGTCATAAGTATGTCTTATCATTTCCCACTCAAGTTGAAGTGAATTAGAAACAAAAGCTACTTAATTGGATTAGCTTATGCTCTTTAAATCCCATCTCTTCATTTGAGCTTTATTCTTGCCAACATTTTGGGTCAAATTTCTAATGTATTCCTAAGACTATTGCTGCTGTTGCTGCTGCTGTCGTATTTTCCTTACTGACACTCGCACTTGCATCTGCCACGTCCCCGTCTCAACCCCCCACGATGCTTGCTTGCTTGGCCAGGGGCAATGTATTTCATGCGAGATAAAACTCAGCTTTTCATGGTGTTTATGGCTTGCTTTATGCTTGTGTGTCGCTGGCAGCTCTCACTGGTCCTTTGGCCGGGTCCTGGCTCTGGTTCTGACTGGGGCTCAGGCTCATGAATTGATAATGCAGCGAATGCAGCGACGTTGCAACAACAGCGACAACATCCATGCAAAATTAATGGCTACATGGGGAGCTGAGTGGGGCTTAGGGGGGCTGTTTTATGCGAAAGCGTGCGGAAGGGCTGGCACAGATTTATGCTGTGAGGTCTATATTGATGGTGCGATTTGGATTTTATCTGAAAGTTGTAGAACAGCTGCCCCAATATATTTTAACATGTGCTGGATTAACAGCAACACACACACCGAGTGGGAGAGGCAAAGAGAGGCAGAGAGAAAGAGAGAAATCTCACCACGCTGCTCTCAATGCGCAACGGAGAGAGACAGCCAAGGAGACAGAGAGTCCAATAAATTTCCCCATATTATTTTCATTGCTCTGGCCCGAAATGGAGCACAACCTGACGCTGACCGAGTACAACAACAAACAAAAGGAAGAAAATCCCCAAAGCGAACAACCGCAAGGCAAATGAAAACAAGCAAAAGAAAAACTTATCAGGCACAAGGATAAATTATAATAATAATGAAAAGTCCAAAACGGGCGACGGGCGAAGGGGTTGGGCCAAGGGGTTAGGTTAAAGAGGAGGTCAGCTATTTAGCCCGGCCAGGGACTGGGGTGAGCACCCCAGCACTTAACCAAGGTTATTTTACATTACGCATACGCCGCGCCGACACAGCCAATAAATGTGAAAGTTCACTCTGACCCTCCCCTTCATAATTGACACAATCAATTAGCAATTGCAATCAAAAATGCAACAGCTGCAGCCAAAGCAAAACAAAAATGACACGAAGCATAAAGGTCAAAAGCTGAGCTGAACATCTTCCACAAGTCAGACGGTCAGCTATTTATTGCCAATTGCCAAAACTTTCCCAGAACTGAGCACTCGTATTGATCAAAATGACAAGGATATCAAGTTAACAATTCGGTTGAAGGAAATCAATTGGGTAGAGAGGGCGGGCATTCATTTAATACATCAACTTGAGGGTATAAAACTGAATAATATATTCAAAGAGGCCAGAATCTTCATTCGAAAACTGTATTTGCGGTACTTTTTGAAGCCACCTCGTAGTTACAGGAATTCATATATAATATTTGGGTGGTGTTAAGACTCCACAATGAACATATAATTACATGGTTAACACTAAGCCCAAGGAAGAAGCTTGGAAACCACTTGAAAAAATCATGCATACGCCACCAAATAAACCATTATGAACCAAGCTTAACTAATTAAATTGTAATTTTATATATAATCCGAACATATTTTTGCTGGAGTCTTCAACAAAGTTTCTGTTAACCGCACACTCTATTCACTACAACGAACTCATCAGCAAAGTCCTTCTTGCACACATGAAAGCACATGAATGTTTGCCAATTATGCCCTCAGTTTTGTCAAGTTCTTTGAATAAGCCCAGCCCCATTCGCAGCATTACGAAAATGTACTCCCCTGACAGGATTTCATATAAGTTGAGACATTTTTGCTTAGATTTGATGCTCGAAATTTATATCGGCACAATACAAATTCAAATAAGAATACTGTTGGTGAGCATTCAGATTTCAGAACAAGTTAAAAGTGTTTTCATTCATGTGAAGTTCAACATATACATTTAATTTCGTGCGTTCTGGAAATCAGCGTGTGAGCTAGGTAGGCGACATAGTCTCGAAATCGAAAACTCCATATAAAAAATAAGTATTTTTAGTTTATATTTATTTTCTCTGTTGTTTTGATTGGTTTTCTTCCAAACTCAAATTTGCTGCCCACCACTGATTTAAAGCCGAATCTGAACAGCAAAGTTTGAGAACATTTTCATGGCACCAATAGCTAGTGAAGGTGACCGGGTGTGTAAGTTTTTAAAGAAGAAAGGGCACATTACAAAATATTATGAAATTGAGCTCCTATTAACCATTTCAATATCTTTGAAATCCTTAGAAGTATGTGCAAAATTTATGATGTCAGATTTGCCCTATGAAAACAGTAAATGTCGTCTAAAAAAGAATACATACCATGCAATGCATGTCATTTACTTACACACCCCATTTAACATATTCTATGAAAAAATAAAAACTCCAGGCTAAGATGGAATTAAGCTAGAAAAGTACTATAGAGAATTGAATATATTGTTCACTGAAGGACGACAAATCCATTATCAACTTTCAAGAGAAGCATGCAGATTGATGACCGGTATATTTAGAGTTCAGCTGACAATTGCTGAAAAATTAAAGGTTCCTTAAGGGTTTTATCGATCCGGCATCGCTAAGAGTGTAGAGGGTCAATCGAAATACATAAAAATTATCTTGGGGAAATGATTCCAATTCTCAAAACTAAAAAGTATCATTGGCAAGAGGAAAGCGATTCACGTCTTAAAACTGGTCATAGAACTGAACCGAATCGAACCGTTTTTGTTAGTGGTTTTCGGTTCATTTTCGGGCATTTCTGAAAGGAAGCCAGTTCGGTTCAACTGTTGGATTAAGTGGTTCGGTTCGGTTCAAAGCCGGTGTGCATCCCTGGAAAATACGCTGAAAAGCATTTGCACTTTAAACATTCTGTGAATGTTCTTGAAAATGTCAGTTGATCGCAATCATGGAATGGGGATTGGGATACGCGACTACGAAAGAGGTGAAATCCAAAGTGCTAAACCCACTGGAAATCACCCGAATCTTTGTGTACCGTGATACCGTGAAGTTACTTAAAAAGTCTGATGATACAAAAGACCGCACGAAATCCGGCTGTCCGCGCACTGTGCGAAAGCCACAAGCCATCAAAGCAGTAAAAGAAAAGAAAGAAAAGAATTCGTCGAAATCCACTGCGCAATCAAAAAATCATGTCTCATGCAAGACAAAAACGAATACATATAACATAAAACTTATTAAAGTTGGAGAACTATATCATAAAATTACACGTTTGCTTTCTGTGCACCGATAAGGTAAAATTTCTTTGAAGTTTTGCCTAATTTTGGTATACCATCAAATTAGGTTTGACTTTTGCCTGATACAGTTGAAGGATACCAAAAGAGGTTTTATCATGTGAGTTCTTTAATCTGCTGTAGTAGAAGTAAACCCTGACCATCGGTCTCATCGTTTCTCATAAGATACAATGCTATTTGCATATGCTGATGATATCGGTAAGTCAAACGGCCTTTTTCAGCTAAAGAGAAGCAGTCAAGAAATGATGGGCTTTACCTTCATACAAGGTCAGGACGAAGCACCTAGATTTTACGCTCAGAGAGTCCATACGTCTTCGATAATCTGTTGCAGTTGGAGATTGTAGGGGTTTTGTTTACCTACACAGGGGGGGGAACCGTGCTCGGAATATGAGATATCTTTAGTTTTTGAAACCAAATGTTTCACAAATTCTTCAAAATGAGCAGAATTCAGCTTATCTCAAACAAAGCACAGACATGCGACTTCAGAATTAGACCTGGAATTGAACCTTGAATTGGACTTGGGGTTGGACATGGAATTGGGCGTGTGCCTCAAATTTGACGGTTACGTTTAAAATGTTCTCTAAAAACAGAACATAACAGAATTTTGCGATCTCAAAAATCAAATTTTTGAAGGAAGAAATTGTACTTGAAGTGAGAACATCCATTCATGAATAGTTTTTGACAACGAATGTGCTCATGTTGAGTCTAATGATCTCGGATTTTTCCCTCTGTGTGGAAACAATGATATTCAGCGAACACAACATTAGTCTGGAAATCCCTTAAAGAATTACTTTTGCACAACGATGTCACTAAGGTCTCAGTTGAGAGTTCAAACGCAGAACCTTCTTTCAAAAAACCCAAAATAGCGCTATACAAGTCGCTTCTCATGGAAAATGGAATGGTAAAACCCTCAGCCAAATGCGGATTAACTTTCTTGTCAATAATGCGAGCTCTCGTACAGCGAATCAAACTAGAATTATATATTTTTCTTTTTGTTTGTTTGACTTGAAATGAACTTAAGTTCATCAATCACCCACCTCATTCGGTATCAAGTGGCAGCTATTTTTTTGTTTAAATAATGCAAGCGTTGAGAAAAGTTCATTTCCTTAGCTAAGTTTATAGTCAATTGGTGCATTCGACATGCTTCAAGTTACTCGAGACAAGTTTCAAACGATAAAAAGTTTTCTTAAATTTTCTTTTGTTTTTGCTCTCTTCAGCACTTGCAGCCAAATGTCAAACTATCAGACTCGTCCGCTTCCCAGGTAAGTTACTGGGTCATTTATCAACTGTGTGCTCACCTGTCAACGGGTGGTTCATTCTGGTGAAGTGACGACACTTTCCGACCAGGTTGACTCATCGCCCGCTGCGATCGCACACACACACAAAACGTATGCAGAAAACATGTCGTTTGTTTGTACTAAACGGTGTCAATGGACTCCGGACACAAAGCAAGAACGTGGCCAAGTTGCTGCAGCCAGCCAAAAACTATAAACGGGGCAATGAACGGGGGGCTGCTCGTACTCGTATGAGCCAAAAAAGCAAAGTTTTGCTTGAACTTCGTTGGACAAATGGCCAGACAAATTGAACAAGAACAATTAGGCCGAGGCAGGGGAAACAGGAAAATGCACTGCTCCTTACTTTCCTGTTTAAGTCTTCTTTTCTGTGTCATGCGCGCACACAATTTCACAATTTCACAATTTCCATGCAATTAACGGAAAACAAATGCGAGAACAAGTGAAACTTGTCAATGCCAGCGAGCGGCGTGGGACCAAAGAACGGACAAGAGAACAAATTGTACAATGGCGAAATATCAGAAAAGTCGTGCATTGACATCGAAGCATAAAAAGGCAATTTTATGCAACCAGGCAGGGCGGGGATGAAGGGCCACAGAGTGTGCTTTCAAATGGTCAATGATTTGAACAAGTTCACACACACACACACACACACACAGAGACAAAGAGATATTACTCATACGCCGCGAGTGCATTGTCAAACATTTATGACGTTCGCTTGTGTGTGAGTGTCGTCATTATTGCCATTTAGCCCCCGTACTTACAGTTGCCTAGTGACGTTTGCCATTTCCAACTGACAGGCAGCCAACTATACTAAGGACAACAGCAGCAACAACAACAACAACACCCACAACAAAATCGATGCCATTGGCTGCCTGTTGCTGCTGCTGCTGCTGCCTGCTGCCTGCTTCATTGTCATCGTCGTCGTCCTCGTCCTCGTCGCTATAACTAGTTTACCTTTTAATTAAATTTGACGCCCAGGCTAGCCCCCACCTCCTTATCCTGCCCATTGTGCAGGCTTCATTATTGGCCAGTAAACAGCAAAAAGGCAAAGGCAAAGGCAATTTCTTGGTCATTGTTGGCCATTGGACTTTGTTGCTGTTGCTGTTGCTGGAACTTTGGAACTTGGTTGTGTCTTTCGCTTTGGTCCTGTCCTTTAATGGGTTAATGTCAGAGATCAAACATTTAAATTGCATTTTAACAAATTTTCCATGATAGTTAAACATCAAAATGGACTTACTAACAATTTCATTGATTTTTCAATAGCTTGCATACTTTTAGGGGCATTCAACAGGATCAATTTGGTCAGCAAACCAACGGTTTGTGTATACGATCCAAAATTATGTAAGAAAGTAGCTCAAGCCTGAGTATTGAATGGTCTGTGCCAACGAAAGTGTATGCACAATATGAAATTTGATGCTACAGTAGCAGTTATGAACATTCGTTTGCACATAACTCGACTCTCGTTCATAATTCTTTGTCGATTCGATTAATAATCACATGGGAATCTTCTAAAATCAATCAAAATAGTTCAGCGGTGGGCACCAAAATCATAACAAACATAACACAAATTGACTTTTGTAGCAGCTTTGCTTGTCGCCTGTTGTTGGCAAGCTAAGTCACCGACTATTGTATTAAGCATCTCTTTTCAGGCAGAGTAAGGGTCCGAGCGTCAAGGGCCAAGCGGGCTATGCATTGCCCATTGCTGGTATAAATTCTTGCTTGCTTGCGAATCATTACAAAAACTTTGAGGATCTAAAAAAGGGCATCTTGTGGTCCGATTTCTAATATTCTACATGGAGCTATCTGTCACTTAAGCAAACAGATAGCAAAACAAGATAGATATCCAAGAGCTTTTCTGACACATAGCAGCTATTAAGAAATCAATAAATCGACCCTTATTCTATTAAATTATCTAGAATTGCATTGCGTGTATTAACGCCCGCTACCATAACGCTCTCGGGCGTTATGACACTCTCAACGGTGACATAATGCTTCCTAACACAAAGCTCCCGCAGGCATTATGTCTCTATTTAGAGAAAAATTTACAATTAACATTGATCTCGACAAATTCAGCAAGACATATAAAAAAAATCGAGAGCGTAAGTTAAAGTCGACCCTGTCCGACTTCGAAATACCTGTTACTTAAGGCAATTAGTGTTTAATAACCTCATGAGGCTGAGATAAGTATGCTACGTTTTCTTAACTCTGCCATTTATTATCCGATCTGTATGAAAATTTGTGAGATTGTACATATTGGCTCGATAGCTTACAAATTGTAGGAGATATTCAAAATTTTTTATTGCGGGGGCGTGGCCAAAATTTGAAAACAAACTTGATCTGCCAACAGACAATACTAGCTTACGTATAACATTTGGTTGCTCTAGCTCTTCTAGTCTCTGAGATCTAGGTGTTCATAAAGACAAACGGACGGACGGACGGACAGACGGACATGGCTATATCGACTCGGCTGTTGATGCTGATGAAGAATATATATACTTTATGATATCGGAGATGCTTCCTTCTGCCTGTTACATACATTTGCACGACTTTAGTATACCCTATTTACTCTACGAGTAACGGGTATAAATATATGTACGTTTGAGCACCATTAATACTGCTCTGCCAAGCACTTGACCGCGTTTCCGACAACACAGACAATGTCCTAGAAATTTGGTATTTACAGTTCGTCATAATTAGTACACTACAGCAGAGTTCAAAATAGGAGCCACACAGATCGACATACCAACAGACTCTCGACAATACTAAGCAGATCATGATGTCCAATTAAAGCAAAAAGGCTTTTGGACAGCCACCTCACTGGCAAAGAATTCTTAGAACCCCCACTGGAGCGCCATGGTACATTCGCAATGAGTGTATCCCACTGGTCGAAACTGAAACTGTGCAACTTACAGGCAAATATTCTGAGAAGCTTCTTGACCACCCTAACCAACTTGCGATGCTAGCATCACATTCTCGTCTGCGAAAAAATGACCAAACCAATCCAGATCCAGATCCAGACTGAATTAAAGGGCCGCAGAACAGTTCTTTTAAAACAAACAAAATAAGTTAAAACATTTCAATTACAACCGCTTTTCACACAGACTCAAACACAACTTATGACTGTGTGAATCGGTGAGCACAGAAAAGCATGAATAGCTAAATTTCATGCCTGAATTCAGGCATGTTTTAGTACTTCCCATGAAACTCACCCATGAGTTCAGCCCTGAAATCATGCCTAAAATCAGCAGAGGTCATGATGTAGTAGGACATGCCTATGTTAAGTTCATGGCTGAAACTCATATAAGGGCAGGCCTGAATTCATGACCAGTCGTTCCATTTCAGGGCTGATTCAGCTATGATTCAGGTTTGAGCCGAACTGAAGGGATGTACACCGGCAGTTGTATCTCTGTCCGGCCCTGATCTAAGCTCTTGAAATGATATGCATAAGATTTTAATCAGAGCGGGCAAACAAACTAAACGTTTAACGAACCGTTCGCGAAAGCTAAGAAACGATTCATATGTTTTGTCGCTGTTACTCTAGTCAGGGAAAACGAAACCACCAACTTTATATTGCCGAAGAGCGCAAACGAAACGATTGGAATATTGTTCTCCCAACAGCTGCACTGCCTTGGAACGTTTCGGAAACGAAAACAACAAAGCTGAGAGAAACAAAGAAATAAGCAACAGAAAAAAAAACAACAATACAAATACAAATATAAATTGAGCAGCAAACGTTTCCGAACTATTCGCGCTCATTGCATTTCGTTCCGATTCCCTTTGTCCGCAAATCAAGATGAGAGCATTTCGCTTTACGTTTAGTTTGCTCTGACGAACGCAAACTGAACAGAACTCATTTTTTGTTACAGTTACTTTTCTCGTGTTTTGTTAGTATTTCGCTCTGTGCAAAGAAAGAAACGAAACGATTCAGAAACGTTTCGTTTCGTTTGTTTGCCCGCTCTGATTTTAACTATCATGGCGATCAAGAATTTGTTAAACTAGACCTGAGCGTCTTCGAGTCTATATAGTACGAATCTTACGAAGTCAGGTGGCTCACCTCGATTCACTGGCGATAAAGCAGAAGCTAATGCGGTTTCTTTAAAAGAAGGCAAAGATGCACGCATCCTTTTGAATACTGTGTACTATGTAATGTGCAAGTTTATGTTATAACCAAAAGGAATAATAAGTAAATATATTCGTTTTCTTGACAGTGTTTTTAACTGCGGTCAGGTCAGGGCAAATCGATGGCAAAGGCCTTCTCAGAGAGAGCTTTTTTTTGCCAAAAATTCGCTAACCTAATAAGGATTTTTAAGCAGGAGCGCTATCATAGTGCAAAAAACAATTTTGGTTCTTCCATAATTCAGGAAAATTGCTGTTAACCAGTATATTGTTGCACTTTTTTAACTGAGACAACAGCTCATGCTGCACCGTGCTCCTGCAACCATAGAAAACTGTGAACAAAACCTTCACTTTCGATTGAACTTGAACCATTGGGATTGATTATTGTTTGATGATTCATCAACATCTTCCTGGACCAAGTCCCACATATCCTATGTAATGTTAAAGTGATGCTGTTTTTGGCGGAGATCCGTCTAATGAATAAGTCTCAGATAAGTCCAAGACTATGTTTAAATTTAAATGTCACAATCCAATTGAAATGTTTACGTCTTCAGCGAATTCTCTGACAGTAATTCGCCGAACCAATGTTTTCGCCTTTTGTTAATGGGCTCGAGCGTCCGGCACGCTTTTTATCATGAACAACTTTTCGGCCTTCTGAGAACAATTTGTACCACCGATAAACATTGCTTTGTTCTTAGATAACTTCTCCTTAAGTCTTGTGACTTCAACATTTGAAATTCGTTGGTGCACTTAATTTTGTTTTTCACACTAAATTTGCTGGTGCTGGTTCTTTGATCCATTTCTTGGAATGGTCCAACATTGAGGATGTGGCAAGGCCAAATAGCTGGCAAAAAATGAAGTTAACATTTAATTTAGTCAGCGTAGCAACACTAAGAAATCAAAAGTCGAATATATAAACAGGCCTGGTAAGAGAGCTTAAACAAACAGACCTTTTGGTGGAAGTGTGTCTTAAATTACATACAAAATTCTGTACAGTCTGGTTTTGTTTGGTAGGGCCGCGTTTTTTAGTTGCCAGTTGCTGCCATACATGTGTGAACACCTGTCAGTTAAATTTTGTTTAAGTAGACATAGACATCTGACATAATTTCCCTGTTTTTTTAGTCATAGACTAGACCACAGCCACATAAAAATCCTGACAACCAGCCAGTGTGTCTGAATACACTCTAAATGAGCTTACAATCGACTCGAGCAAAGCAAATTCTGCACTAAAAGGAAACGCACTAAAAGGGCTTAGAGAATTTGTGTTGTATGCTAGCAGAATTGAAACCTCAATAAAAAAGAATACTAGATTGCCGAGGTTTACTCAGAAATACAATGGGCGTTTTCAGCAGATAAATCTGAGTTACGATTACTGATTTACGATTTGCGATTGCTGATGATTCTCTGCCGAATGTCACTGATTGCTAAGTTCTGGCATTAGTACTCAACTCATTTTACGCACAATCTTTAAGGGCGTTGAACGCTGTCAGTTTGTCAGTTTATTTTCAGTTTTGGGGTAAGCAGTTTGTCGAGCAATCAGGAAACGGTCTGACCAATTATAGATTGTGTATGATTCTATCTCAGCAAACATGTTTGTCATATTTAACAATCGCAATCGGCAATCACTGTATTCAGAAGGTAGAATCGGCAATCATAAATCAGTTATCGTAAATCGGATTTATCTGCTGAAAACGCCCAATGATAACTTTGACAAACGGTAACCAATTTTAACTAAACAACATTTTTCTAACGAAGAATTAAGGTGAGTAATAGAATAAACTCTAAGAAAACAGAGCTTGCTGTAATATGGCTAAACCAGTGGTGGTTAAAGTACAAATTTACGAATATAGGCAGAAAATGACCGAACATAAACTTGCATTTATTAGAGATGTTGCTGTTTTAATACATCGGAATTAGGCAGTTTATGAGCGAGTTTTTCCAAGTAAAGTGAGCATAATGAGCACTAAGCGGGCTGTGGGCCATTTCTTTAGATTTTGAAGGTCCTCGAGCAAAACCCTGTATGTGAAAGTGCTGCAAGCGACCTGCTCTACGGCATAGGCTAGGTCATTTCCCAGGTTTTTACCCACTGTTTTATGGTGTTATCATCCCTTTCCAACTTAAAATTGCACTTATTAGAGATGCTGTTACATTTCTGTAACCATGGGCTTAAGTATATCAGAATTAAGCTGTTTATACAAAAGCAGATGGTCCTTAAGCGAGTTTTTCCAAGTAAAGTGAGCAAAGAGAACACCATTTCTTTAGATTTTGAAGGTCCCCGAGGAAAAGCAAGTATGAGGAACTGTTCTACAGCATACGCTAGGTCATGTACCAGGTTTTTTCCTTTGCCTAAATAATACCCATAAACTTTGTTTAACATCTCCGCATCCACTTACATGCATTCATCAAGTTTGTAGTTTTGTTGTTGGGTGAGTGTAAACGGCGTTGTTTGTTCGTTCGTTGTTTCAATTTTGTATTATCAAATAGAAAAGTTGCTTGTTGCATGAGAGTTGGTTTCATAATTTATTTGTTCATATTTTCCTCAATATTTGGTTGAATTGTTTAAACACTTTTTTTTGGTTTTGTTTTTTTGGTTTTGGTTATAGAAAAGCGTTGCTGTACATAAGAATTTCTCGGTTTGTTTCGGTTTGTATTTGTATTTACAATTGAATTGGTTGAGCTGCCAGAATGAACGAATCTTATTTAATATGCTTTCTATGTGCAACTTTGTTGTGGCCCTTGCCAGCTGCGTTTCTGGTCTGAGGGAAAAGTTGAAGTTGAGTTGTAATTATGTTGCATGCTGGCTGTCTATTGTTGTAACCGAGAGGGAGACAGACATGAGCCGAGAGCGAGTTGGCGAGCGAGACAGAAATAGAGAGAGGGAGGTAAATTGCAGCTGCTTGACAGGCAAAAACAGGAAATACTGGGATGTTATGGTGTGGCCTATGCGGGGCTAAAGTGAGGCAACAAAAAAAATGGGAAACAAAAGGTCGACCAAAACGAGTTGACAACCTTCTGCCTAGTTAGACATTAAGTTGAATATTTGCAGATAAGATTAATAAAATGTTGATGTGATTTTGCTCGGATGGGGGGAGGGTTAGCAGCTGTTAGCAGAATCTCTTCTACCAAAGCAGCCCCAAAAAGTATGCTTCAAAAATGTCCTAAAATTTGATCAACAATTTAGAACTGAAGTTTTCGTGATTTCTTTTCTTTTCTTTTCTTTTTTGTTGTTGAGAATTTGCATATTAAATGCGTTTATTCCGAGTACGCGCGAGCGAGCGGCCACGACACGGCTTCGTTTTGGGTGGCGTTGTGTGTGTACAGAAAAATGGAAAGAGCGAAACGAACAGAAAAAAAACAAGGAAAATGCCATGAAAAATTAATTTGGCCTTACTTCTTCTTAATACACTTTTGTTGTTGCTGTTGGGTTTGTTTGTTGGTTGTTTACTTGGTTTAGTTTTGTTTTGTTTGTTATTAGCTTAAATCACAATTGGTTTGCACTTAGATGGTATATAGATTTGTGTGTGTATAACATATATGTATGTATGTAGCTATGTATGTATGTATATAAGGCAGAGGCGCCCTAGGTGCATTCCATATGCGCAAAATTTGTAGTTAATTTTTGGGTTTCGTTTTAATGAATTTGGTTAAATGGTTTTTGTTTCAGTTTTATATGTATATATATAGATTTATTTTTGTTGTTGTTGTTGCTGTTGTTGCGCGCGTTGTTGTTGTTGTTGCTGCTGCTGCTGCTGCTGCTGAGCTGGGTGAAGCTGAAGCCTGCTGCCTGCTGCTGCTGCTGCTGCTGCTGTTGATGTTGTTGTTGTTGCTGCTGCTGCTGCTGCTGCTGCGACTACAACAACGGCGACGACGACGACGGCAACGACATCACGACACGACAACGACTAAAAACTGAAAATGAAACTGAAGCCCAAGCCAAGTCAGAACCGATGAGCTTTCCCGAGTTCCCCAAGAGTTTCCCACCTACGTTGGCAGCGCGGCCAGCGGTGGCTTCATTTGTCGTCAGCAGTTCAACTGAACTCGTTCCCTCTCTTTCACTCGCTCTCTCCCTCTCTCTGTGTGTTGACTGTGGTGAATAGTTAGCGAGGGAGTTGTTAACCAGGCAAGAGGCTACTTTGCCAAGTGTCTTGTGTGTGGGTTATGAGTGGCTTTTCATATTTCATGTGCAATTTCAACACCTACTACCATCTAACTACTCGAATAAATGCAAATGTCTCTCAGTCTCTGGTCGCGACGTCTCATGGCCCATTTGGGCAAATCAACAGCACCTGAGCGTTGCTCCTGACACAATTCGGGGGGGTCAAAAATCACCACAAATCTGGTCCAAGCGGAAAATCGGTTTGCTTATTCTCTGGTTTACTAGAAACGAAACTAAACATTCATAGCTTGTTTAGATGGTAGGCATTTTCTGTTTGTTGAAATTGAATGCAAAACAAAAGAGCTTAACAAACTAAAACCCAGACACAAAATGTTAGCTTTCTTATACGTTTCCTAACTTGTCTTAAATTCATTCATTTTGTTAGTAAAAAGAATCTCATTGCCAAAAATTAGACCTTTTTTCAGAGCTTACGACAGCCTTTTAGTTATTATAAAGCTGTAAATTGATTTGTTAATTGCTTGAACTTGCTTTTGATAAACACTTTTTGTATTAGAAACTCAATTATTATTCTTGCATTTAGTTAAAACTTTCATTAATAACAATTAGGAAGTTTACCTGGCTCTGACTTAGCCTCAAAGCTTAAGCATAAACACCGAGAAGTTGGCTTGCTGCATCGTTTATTTGTTTTTGCCTTCATTGCTGATTGCAATGTCCAACTGCTTAAAGGGTTGAGTGCATGGAGAGACATTCAAATAGCAGCAATCATTAGCGAAAAGCCTACTGAAGATTGATTTGGGAGATTCATGAAACAGTACTGTATAGGCAGCCAGCTCTTTTTGGTGCATAGGTTGCTTAAAATTGGGAACAAAAGCAACTTTTCGGACCTCGAGATAGTTAAGCTTACTAATTAAACATTAGAAAGGTCGCTTAAGCAAAAACTTTCTTTTTAATATAAGGAGAAAAAGATCTTTGGGCTCTCTATTCGGCAATACAAGTTTTTACTACACAGAAAAAAAAAAGATCCAAAAAAGTGTCCATTTGGGAGGGATATGTCTTAAATATCCTTTTAATCATCCAACGGAGCTGAAAAATCATCCCAAGGATCATCATTTTTCATATCCTTTGGATGATTTTTAGCTCCGTTGGATGTTTAAAAGGATATTTCAGACATATCCTTCCCAAATGGATACCGGAAATCATATTTTTTTTTCTCTGTGTAGCTAGCAAACTAGCTCTGACCTGCCCTCATCAACCGCTGTCGTGCGATTGAAAGCAAACAGCACACCGTCTGATCTCTCTTGTTGCTGTAGATAGCAAAATGTGCTGGGCAACTGCGGGCCAGGCGTGATAGCACAGCACTACCGGTAGCCCGCCAACAAAACTAATGTTCAACCGGGTGATCCGTGATAAGAATCCCGGAATTCAGGACGTGGTGGGAGAGTCCCCAGATTCGGCAGAAAGGGATCAGGATCTGTTCCATAAACAAAGAGGGAAGCTGATCGCTGACAAACGAAGAGGGGCAAAGGAAAGTCCCATAGGGGCGGCAGACCGGGTGCTGATTAAAAACGTAGTGTTCCCACACAAACTTACTCCGACTTTCGACGCGCCGGAATATGAGGTCACAGAGAGAGAAGGCAACATTGTGAAGTTGTCCGATGGGCAGAGCACAGTGACGCCTAACGTGAGCCACTTAAAGAAGATACCGGCCAGAGCTCCAGCCTTGGGGTGCGGAAGAGCGGGACCAGTAACCGTACGAAGGAATATAGCTTGGTTGGGTTTTCTCCGGGTTTCCCCAACCCCCGCAACGAATGTTGAGCTAACGACAGGCCCCAGAAGGTTAGCAATCGGATGACAAAGAACGGTGCACGGCAAGGTCAAGAGTCTCGGCCCATAAGGGAGGGGTGTTGAAGCCGGGGCCTTGGTTGCCTCGCACAGTTGTTGAATTCGTAAAAATTTTAGAGTTTCTTATTGAGAAATGCAAGTTGATTGAAGTCTAGCTAAGACATAGGATTACTGTCATTAAGGGTGATTTGTATGCTATATGGTTTCACAACTTACGCTTGATTCGTTATATCTAGCAATGTCAAAAATGCTCAGTAAGGTTTGCCATTTCATTATGAATCGACTCACAAATGCACAGCGCTTGCAAATCGTTGAATTTTATTATCAACTGTGTTTCGCCAACTTCATAATCGACCCAAAGAAGAGTCACAATGGCTATGACCCAATTTCGTACATGTTTTTACGTTAGTATCAACATTTAGTGCGCGGAGAGTGCCTACCGAGAAAAATATTACTGTTGTATCCATGAAAATTGTTTTTTTTTCAGTTCGTCGCCATTGACGAATGAAAGAATTTAAGTAAGGACCTCGGTGTAAAACCATACATTACTCTTTTAGTGCAAGAACTGAAGCCGAGCTACCTTTCCCCAGCGTCGATTACTTATTTTCTGAATCAGATCTAAGAAAACTCTAATACAGCTTCAATTTTTTATCGAAAGACTTGAGCAACAAAGTTCATTGTTAGCGCAATGGGTTTGTTAACTAGAAGAATTAATGATATTGAATTGAAAAGCAGTCAATGGCTGTTCAATGCATTCAACACAATGAAGTAAAACATTATAGTCAGTGGAGCAAGGTATCTTGCAATGACAACCGCCTTTCTTTTTTGAAACATCGAATTTTTCCACAAGATGGTGCCACATGGCAAGAAAAACTTTCGACCAAATGAGAGGTGAGTTTGGTAAGGAATTAATGTCAGGTCTTGGATCAGTACATAAGCTGTCAAGATCATGTGATTTGACCCCACCAGCCTTTATTTTTCTAAGGCTACGTGAAATCTATAGCGAGCATGAACAAGCCAGACACAAGTGCTGCCCCGGAAGTCAACATTTCAGCTGCCATGGGTGGGTAACCAATTCTGGTTAAAGTTGCTTGAAAACACTAATTACACTATGTCACAATATTTCAAAAGTTATTGTATCCGGCACTTTTAGCAATTGATGCCAATGTAAAATTTCACGCTGAATTCAAATCTGCTCTCAGATATGTGGAAAGTAGAACGGTTTTGGAGATATAGCTAAATTTTCAATTTTAGTGTTTTGAAAAAAGGTAGATCTATTAATATGCCATTTTCTCTGGTTTTAGTCCACCGATATGTATAAACTGGAACTAAAATTAAAGAAGATAAAATTATTTCTTAAAAAAACGACAATTGTTTAAAATCCAATCATAAATGACGAAGTTATGGCACTTCAAAGATGGACTTTTGAAAAAATTTTGATAATTTTTAATTTTTTGCT
Source organism: Lordiphosa fenestrarum (assembly GCA_035044985.1). Classification (NCBI taxonomy): domain Eukaryota; kingdom Metazoa; phylum Arthropoda; class Insecta; order Diptera; family Drosophilidae; genus Lordiphosa; species Lordiphosa fenestrarum. The sequence continues at coordinate 64,208 of JAWNNO010005254.1, read as the reverse complement.
GACTTTTATTAAGTTTTTTTTTTGAATCGTACCATAAAAATTGCTCAGGTCTCAGATATTGACAGAATTGGGTAATCTCTTACGAACATTTTTTGCCCTTGGTCACCAAAATCGGATGAAAAATAAACGCTACATTCACAATTAAGTAAACATACCTCTTCTTGAGAGTATTATTAATGGTGGTTTTGCATGCTCTCCGACCCGTAAATCTGCGCTTTTTGTTTAATAAGTCACATAGAAGTATCTAAACAAAACAAAGTCACATCAGAGAGGAATTCAAGATACAGATTTGAATTCAGCGTGAAATTTTACATAAGGATCTACTATTTAGAAGCCGGGATCAAAAAATTGTTGCATAGTGTTATTATACATTTTTGTCTGTGCTTTACATTCCAGGCTTCAAAGTCTTGGATGGGATGATCTTTATAATCTACCTTAAATGAAAAAATGAAGCATATATCCGGAATTCTCCTAGATTATGAATGGTTAAGACTACAATCACTTTGTTATTTGGTTTCTATTATGGCAAGGCCTTTATCTTAAGTACGGCATAGTTGGATTTGGTATTCTTGTCGCCATTTTCCAAGTATTTCTTGTCAAAAGGTATACCAAATTGGCAGAGTCTTGGAAAGCCAGTATGCAAAATATTGCAGCAGAATCAGTGCTTATAAAATGGGGCACTTTTTGGGAGCTCTGGTTTTAAGACTAAACAGTCAGTCTTTATTATTATTAGTATAGGTTAAACCAATGAACTTACTCTTAGAAATTTGAAATAGAACGTGTTTCTGCACGGAGTTTTCGAAATGTGTTCAAAGAAGAGCAAATCATTCTACAAATATTATTTAGTACTTTTCGATACTAGCTTTTCGGTGTCCAGTGAAAGTCTTAGATATATCCAAATATGATAGACCGGTAACACAGTTGTGCAGTTGGTGGCCAATTGCACTCTCAGTTCCTTTCACTAAAAACCTTTGGAAACTAAAGGTCAATGGAAGTAGAAATAGTACAGCCTTTTACGAGACATTCTCAAACATTGTGAAAACACTTAATGAAACTCGAAAGGTCGCTACCCTTTGAAAGGAAAGGCCAGAGCGATGCAAAGCTTTTTAAATATTTGAGTTTTCAAATATAATTTGCCCAAGTTACCCTGTAGGAATATAAATTTACCAAAAAGAATGAACTAGTGAAAGATCTCTGTTTCAACCAAACAAATGGCACGTTCCGGGCTGCCATTTTCTTTTGGGGGAAAACTATTTTTTGATAATTTGTTTTGTCTGTTGCACATTTCGAAATTGGTTTCAGTCGTCGTCGTGGGTTTTATCTGTCAGCTTATCGCTGCTATCATGAGATTTAGCGGAAATTGTCAGTGCCGCCTGCCCCCTTCCTGCCGGTTCCTCACGCTCTTATCTAAGCCACACTGAGAGATAAACTCGATGATGGCTTGTAGAAACTTTTTCGACTCTTGCCGATATCCAGCTCACGTGTAACGTGTTTGCGTCTTTGGGTCCAAGCGAGTGCGAGATGTCTTGCTGCGGGGGATGAGGGCAGCGTGTGTGTGTGTGTGTGTGTGAAAACGACTGACGTCATTGAGCTTTTTATTGATTTTTATTTTTACCCAAAAATGCTGCCAGAATAGCCGACGAAGGGCAGGCCAACAGATGTCAGACCCCGACACGACGAGAGGCGCAATTAAAGAGAGCACAAGACAGCGGTGAGAAAGGGGGGGGGGGGATGCTGGGTTTAATGGCAAGAACACTGGCAGCTCCCAGCTCCCACCGATTTCTTGTTTATGGAATACGAATATATACTTTAATTTGCTGTTTGCACTTACCTCGGCTTTGTAATCAGCTGCAGCCACCGATTGTTGTTGCTTGCCAAATAATCGTTAATGTTTCTGTTTAGACATTTGGTATGGTTTATTTACAGCATAGTGGCATGGCGGTAACTTGTGTGTATTCCTGTCAAAGCAGAAACATATTTGAATAAGTTGTAGTCAAAGAATTACTTGCTTTCACTTACACATTCAAGTTTATTTAACAATATGTAAAACAGATTGCAACATGCCTGAGAGTAATTAAGTAGTTTGACATAAGTCTCGGCTGCAGACCACTTAAACTCTGCAGATGTTTCAGTCCGAAGGTACGAGAATGTGGTAAAGTTCAAGAAGAGGTTAGAGGACCGCTTCCTTTACTTATAGAACCTTGTTTCATAACGTCTAAATTTCATTTTTATGTGTTTCAGTAAGTCGCTGGTTCAGTGAGTTGGTTTTAATTGACGAATTACCAAACTTACCAAACGATTTCACATGTCTTTCAATGTCTTTCAGTCTTTGATTATAGTCAAATGGATCTTAATTACTTTTGCTGGTCATGTCTTAGAGAACGCCAATCGCCACCTCTGCGAGCACCGAAACCAGTTTGTAATTCTACATAGGTTTTAAAAGTTTTTATCAATATATTTTAACAAAAATGATTAGATATGATTAACAAAACGGATCTGTAGCAGATAATGCACCAACCGATCCATGACTGAACAATGATATTTTTCCTGCTAAAATATAAAGAAACTCTTTACGATGGATTATCTAATTTGAAATTACAATACTTGCAAATAAATTTGAAATAGATTATTTTTGTGTGGTTTATATACGGATGAGTTATATTTTTAGTGTAATTTTCAATAAGAATTGTAGTAGTAAGTGTATAAGAGCATTAGTGTTTTGTCACTCTTTTGGGCACTGTTCCAGTCACGGTTTTGCTCACTGTTCTTGTCACGGTTTAGTCAGTGTTTTATTCACGGTTTTGGTCAAGCTTTAGTCACTGTTTTGGTCAAGTTTTAGTCATTGTTTTGTGTCTGCTTTAATCACTATTTTGGTCACTGTTTTGGTCAAGCTTTAGTCACTGTTTTATGTCTGCTTTAGTCACTGTTTTGGTCACTGTTTAGTCACTGTTTTGGTCAAGCTTTAGTCACGGTTTTGGTCTGTCTTCGGTCAGTCACTGTTTTGATCAAGCTTTAGTCACTGTTTTGATTACTGTTTAGTCACTGTTTTGGTCACTGTATAAGTCACTGTTTTATTAACCGTACTAGTCATGGTGCTGGTCACTGTTTAGTCACTGTCTTGGTCACTATTATAGTCACATTTGGGCACTGGTTGCGTCACGATTTAGTCACTGTGTTGGTCACTGTTTTGGTCCAGCTTTAGTCACTGTTTTGTGTCTGCTTTAGTCACGGTTTTGGTCAAGCTTAAGTCACTGTTTTCGTCACTGTTTTGATCAAGCTTTAGTTACTGCGCTGGTCACTGTTTAGTCTCTGTTTTGACCGAGCTTTAGTCACTGTTTTGATTACTGTCTAGTCACTGTTTTTGTCACTATAAAAGTCACTGCTTTATTAACTGTACTAGTCATGGTGCTGGTCACTTTTAGGCTGAAAGATGAACTTTCGGCCGAGCACGATTCATTAGAGCGTCAGCAAGCCGAAATAAGCAAACATGCTTGATTGATTCTGCTAAGCTGAGCTTAGAACTGAAGTTTAAAGACCTATCCAGTGCTTTTTGTGCCCAATTGCATGCTCAGGGAGTGATTATATATTAAGATCAGCCTTAAGTTCTGTCATCAGTTCATCTTTCAGCCGCATGTGTGCGCGCGCCCTAATAGTAACTTTTGGGTACTGTTTTTGTCACGGATTAGTCGCTGTTTTGAGTCTGTTTTAGTAACGGTTTTGGTCTCTGATTTGTCATTGTTTAAGTCACTGTTTTGGTCATTATTTTAGTCCCTGTTTTAGTCACTGTTTTGCTCACTGTTTGGTCACCGTTTTGACCACCATTAATCCACCACCACCACCACCCACCCACACACAACCCACATGCTGCTTCGGCTGTCTTGCAAAGACCAAAGCTATTGACTTTGTAAAGTCTCCCCAGAAGAACGTCCGTAAAAGACCTACGATCTAATAGAGTATAAAGCTATTTTTCAAAAGGCTACATATTTAGCCCCGTATGATTCAACATTTTACTGAAGAAATCTTGTTTTAGATCAAATGTTTTTTTTTTATTACCTAAACAAGTAAGAAAGTCATTCTAGCCCGACTACATCATACGCTGCTCCTCTCAAAGTTTGTAAGTGCTGCCCATCGCTGCCTAAGCCGGTGCACACCAGCTTCAATGTTGATTTTCCCTAAAATTCAACTATCGATTATCCAATCTTCACTATTCCTTAGGCGAATCGATAAATAATACTAATAACCAAACACGTCCAGAAGGTACGAGCCTTCTATCTTTAAGACTGTGGGAGATGTGATGGTTTAGTGCATTATAGTTGGGCTTGACCGACTTTCTTACCTGCATAAAAAGAAAATAAAATCCTTATAAATTGAATATGGACTGGTTAATTTGATATTTTGTCAAACATTATCATTATACCCTTGCAAATGGTATTATAATTTTGCTCAGAAGTTTGCAACGCATAGAAATATTCATTTCCGACCCCATAAACTATATATATTCTTGCTCAGGGTGACGACCTGAGTCGATTGAGCTTTGTCCGTCCGTCCGTCTGTGTGTCTGTTTTTACGCGAACTATTCTCTCAGTTTTAAAGCTATCGAGCTGAAATTTTGCACAGAGTCTTCTTTTTGTTGCACACTACTAATATGTCGGAACCGACCGGATCGGATGACTATATCTCATAGCTCCCATAGGAACAATCGGTCGGAAAACTAGTTTTAGTATGAAAAACTTTTTTCTTTTCAATGGCAACGTCTCTAAACTTTGTAATCGTAGGTTTTCTATGTATTTTTATAATTCTACAAAGTTTATTGAAAATCGGACAACTATATGGTATAGCTGTCATACAAAACATACAAAACATGTAGGTCCGAAAAACAGTCTTAGTTAGAAATGTTAGTTTGTTATACTCTGTACCGTAGGTACATAGAGTATTATAAGTTTGTGCAAAAGTAGGTAACATCCAGAAGGAAGCATCTCCGACCCCATAAAGTATATATATTCTTGATCAGCATCAACAGCCGAGTCGATATAGCCATGTCCGTCTGTCCGTCCGTCCGTCCGTCTGTCCGTCTGTCCGTCTGTCTGTCTGTCTGTCCGTATGAACGCACAGATCTAAGAGATGGTATGAGATAGAGGTTTGACATGTATGGGACATATGCTTCTTATGTCTGCAGGCAGATCAAGTTTATTTTCAATTTTGGCCACGCCCCCTCCCGCCCCCGCAATTTAGAAAAAACGTCATATCTCACACAGTTTTGAAGATAGATGGCTTGTTCCTTCTGGACATATTTAGTTATTAGAATAACTTATCGATCCGCCAAAGGAATGAAGAAGATCGGATGAACGGTTTTCGAGTTATGATCAAAAGACATTTTCTTGGTACAGAGAATGTTATAGTCAGGCTTGACCGACTTTCTTTCTTGTTTTTAATGGTAGCATCCTGCAATTTTGTGTTTGTTTGTTTCACATGCTTTCACATAATTTTACAAAATTTTGGCCAAATCGGATGACTATGGCCCGATTTCTCAAAGTCCGGTTGGTCAACTTGACAGGCAGTTTAACCTAATTTGAGTGTCTCATGATGTAGGCGGCGTAACCGGAGGAACAAACTTAAACGCTGCTCATCCACCGGTCAACTTTAACCGCGAGCTCAGCCCCGATGAAGTTATTGATATTTCTATCGATATACAAACAGCTGGCCGCTCACTTGCTTTGTTTATTTTAATATTTGCAGCAACATGAAATGTTTATGAATAAATGAATTTTTCAACTTTACGCAATGGAAATGCAATTCGATGAGGCAGAACATCGAATTTTAGTCAACTTTTACGCAAAACAATGACCAGCAACAACCAATCGCATTAAAAAACAAACAAACCAAACCGAGTCAGCTGTGTACTCGTTCGTTTAGTCAAACAGTATGGTCACCCTGTAGCAGCGATAGGCATTTATCGATATCAGGCGAAAGTGCTGCTGAGAAAAGCAAATGACTTAACCGCTCGTCATCTTGACGAACAAATCTGACTGGTGGTTGGCTAACCGGAACTTTTGAGAAATCGGGCCTATATCATATAGCTCCCATACGAACGATCGGTCTGAAAATGGGAAAAAGAGTATTTTTTGGAAATATTTAAGCGAGCACTTGCAAGGGTATAAAAACTTCGGCACAGACGAGGTTAGCTAAGCTTTCTCGTTTTCATCTCATTTCGAAACTAGGACATTTCATGTTGATCTACAGATCAAAGTGCTTAAAATTTCAAAATATTTCAGGATCCGCATAGGGTGGGTTTCCCGTCCAAGTTCCGCGCTTTATTTTAAATGCTTGCCAACCCACCCTTACCGGGTGTTTCTCTAATTCGATTATTCGTATAAATAACTAAGTTAGCTTGCATCCCTCAATCAAGTTAAGCTAAAGAGTGGGTTCGTGTATAGGCTAAAATTAAGCTTGGTGCGAAGCTTGACTTATTAAAAATGTATAGAGTGGCGCCATCTAGCGACAGTTGTGTAGTACATATGAAATATCTGCCAAAGCGTCTGCGCCAAAAGTCTCTCCCAGTTGCAACATCAGAACAAATGTCAAACTGACATGCAAAGAGGAAAAGAGCATAAAATAAACACATAAATCGGCACCCCCTAAAATTACACCCACAGCAGCCACCCCCTCCCCCGACCAACCCAAGCTAATGTTAAAATGTATGAACAAATGCAAATCCAAACTTTAAAACTAAACAATTTCACTGCTCAGAATCGATCAACTGATTGAGGGGGGGTCAATCTATAGCCATTACTTGCGCCTAGTCAGTGGACCTTAACCGCCACCAATTCGCTCTCTGCTTCGGCTGCTGCGCAGCAATCTCAACTGAGATGGGGCGAAAATCTCTAATAAGGATTCATGAAAAATTCATGGCCTGGCATCACACAGCGCGGCCAGAAGCTCGTGAGTAAACGACAACACTTTGACTCAGCCACACGCAGCGAACAGAAGCCAAGGAAAAAAAATTGAAATAAAATCGACTGGCAATTTCTATCGGAAAAATTGTGCAATAAATCGGCATCTGAGACGCCCTCGTCCTTCCAGAGTGTGTCGAGTCGCGAGTGAAGAATTGTTCTTAAGCATAAAACCAAGCGGAGGCGGTGCAGCTCCAGCCCACGGTTGTATAATTATCATTTGTGTGGTGCGGCAAGGGGTGTGCGGGAAAACCCCCAACGGCAGCGGCCATTCGTAGGACGAAGTTCACTAAACAAGCCATCAATTTGCCCCCTCGGCCAAGAATCGAACCATAAATTGAATAACAAGCGCCTCGAAGTAGACTTCATAATTCAGTGATTGTTGTTGTTGTTGTTGTGCGTTTTTTCGGTGAACTACGAGCGCCCAGGCGAATGTGGACACAAAGCGGAATCGGAAAAAATTAGTGAACACAAAAAAAAACTACAGGAATACATAGAGAAGTAGCCGCCGCTGCCGTTGCCGCCTGAAATTGAGAGAGAGAGAGAGAGCAAGTCAGAGGGAGACAGCGTCAGCGAGAGAGAGAGAGAGGGCGCGAGTGGGTGGACGCGGAGTTGGAGGCGATTCAATGGTGGAGCATTACTGCGACGACTAACACGAGAGAGCGGCCCGAAAACTGTGGAACTTATTCAAAGTGGAAACCAAAATTCATAAACAAAACATGCAAAAAACCAACAAAAGAGAACTGAAAAACTAACCAAAACTCAAATCGAAAAACTCAAAAAACAAAACCTAAAAACAAACACACACAAACATATCAATGTAAAAGGCTTACAAAACACTTGCTTCAAATTCTAGTCAACTTTTAAGGCTCTTAAACGAGGCAACCAAGTAATTAATTAATGTAGGAACAAAAAAACTGTGCAAAATATCGCATACATATCAACAACACTCTGGCAAAGAGTTAACTAATGCTTAAGTAATATTATCAAATATATATACACACATACATACACATATATCTCGAGTCATAAGCAATTTTTGTTAGAAGTTTTACAACTTATCAACACATATCAAAGCCAATTGTGAGTAGCAATCCAGGCACAAACCAAAAAACACATATCAATTGTTAGACACTAGAGACACTACGAACTAACCTCCAGCTGGAGTTATTCGACTTGAACTTGATTACTTTAAAACGAACTCATCGCGCTGACCAATTGCAGCATTCAGTATGATGCGAACATTTGGACTGGAAATCAGAATTATTTCAAGGAATTAATGATAAAGGTAAGTTTGGATATTCCATAAACTGTCAGACAAAATATGTCATGCTTAGTGCCCTTTAAGGTATGCTATGTTATATGAAAATCATAATTTTGGTCAAGTATATATTTTATATATGTATTTCTGAGTGAATATGCAGTGTCGAATATCTCTGACAGACTTGCAATGGCTTCATTTTAATACCTAACTACTTAAGTAAATAAAGCTTGCCTACTTTGAAGGGCATTTATCACGAATAATTTGCCGCGAGTAAATACAGCTGTAGCTTTAATAATTGTACCTAAATTACTTGCTTTTGTGTCAGCTGTGTCCATTTAAGCTATGTCTCTCAAAATAGTTTGAGGAGAGAATTTGGTGATAAAGTACGCCTTGCAAGGGTATACACCTAAAAATATAGGCTTGCTGTGGTAGTTGAATTCTTGAACTCCACTTTCTAGGGCGACATTCTACTGCAAACCGCGGAAGATAAGAATGCGACTCGCCAGTAGGTATCACATTGTTATCGCATTCTCATCTCCCTACGAGAAGAAATATGACACTATGCGATAACTTATGGGCGATAAGAAAGCGACACTTCTGAGAGATTCGAAATCGATACTTCCCGGAGATAAGAATGCGATTCATCCTAGAGGCAGAAATGCGGTGTTTCCCACGAAGATAAGCCATACCATTTCGCACCTAAGGTAAATTAGCGTTGCCAAAGTATTTTCCTTTGGTAATATTGCAAAAAGTCGTTCAACTCACTTCAAGAAGAATCGCATTTGGGTCTTCTTAGGGAGTGTTAAGCGATGTATCGCCAATTCGCAGATGAGATGATGAAAAAGTAAGTCTTTTGAGGGATGTAACGCCAATATAACGAATGGACGAAAAAAATGCGATAACAATTTTATAATAAACAAGAAAGAAAGTCGGTCAAGCCCGACTATAACATACTCTGTACCAAGAAAATTTGTCTTTTGATCATAACTCGAAAAGCGTTCATCCGATCTTCTTCATTCCTTTGGCGGATCGATAAGTTATTCTAATAACTAAATATGTCCAGAAGGAACAAGCCATCTATCTTCAAAACTGTGGGAGATATGACGTTTTTTCTAAATTGCGGGGGCGGGAGGGGCGTGGCCAAAATTGAAAACAAACTTGATCTGCCTGCAGACATAAGAAGCATATGTCCCATAAACGTCAAACCTCTGTATCTTACCATCTCTGAGATCTGTGCGTTCATACGGACAGACAGACGGACGGACAGACGGACATGGCTATATCGACTTGGCTGTTGATGCTGATCAAGAATATATATACTTTATGGAGTCGGAGATGCTTCCTTCTGCCTGTTTCATACTTTTGCACAAACTTATAATACTCTGAGTACCTACGGTACAGAGTATAAAAAGCGATACCTAAGTTATTTTGTTTGTGTAAATCGCCAAACTATCTTCAAGCTGTCCTCTCAAGCTATCGCCAAACTCTCGCATTGTCAAGGGGGAAAAGTAACAAGACAAAATGTTTGCAGGGTGTCTGCACCACAGGACTTTTTGCAACTGAGACCTTGAAATGTTGCAGGGCGAAAAAGTCTTGTTTTCTTTATTTTCTTTTATGGGATTTGATAAATGTTGGCTTATTTGTTTCATATACACTTTATAGTATTATTAGTACATCTGTACTATCTTTGGAAAAAATTTCAATCAAAAACATCAAGAAAAAGTTGTTGTGTGGCAAACTTCACGTCACAAAAAAACAAATGGTTTACAAAACATACACAGAGAAAAATATGACGATCAAAAATCGTCACCAAATGGTCATGATTTTAATCCGTTTTTTTCGTTCACAAAATATTAACGGTTAACGGTGAAGTTATGAGCTAAAGAATGTTCGCAGCAGCAGCGCAATAACGGGACTGCTTACTGCTGCAACAGCACCATCAAAATTCATACTTAGCACACACTTTCGTTGGTACTTTGGTTTATAACAGTCTAGCTTGATCGCCTGGCTCTCTGTATTTGGGTGTATTTGTAATCCCTAAAAGGAATTGCTACCTTAACTAAAAGACGAGATTTGTTCTTAACCCCCTCAAGAAACTATCTCCTATTATTACTTCAAATGTAATGATTTCTTATGGCCTTAAAGTGGGACAGAGTAACACACTTCATCACGCAGAACTGCGTTATCGCTAGAGTTAAGCAATTTAATTGGAAGTATTGCTTTCTACTCTACAAAGAATATCCACGTTCTAAGCCAAAGTTCTAACACCAGAGCCAGCGGATTCTTAATAAATCAAAGCTTAAACTGGCATTAAGACATTACGAACGTTAAGGAAAAGTGACCTTATATAAAATATATTACCTCAAAAATAAACTGACTGAAAATTAGGCCTGTAAAAAGTCTACTTTAAGACGCCTTATCAATAATGTTCAAATACATACCTGATGACCCGAGCTGAAAAAGTTTTAATAAGATTTTTCTTGGTTTATACTTGTCCTTCGTGGGAATACAAACTTGAAAATATTTGAGATATATTTCACTTTACATTTAGGAACAAAATTTGTAACTTTTGGGCTGTTTTTATACCCTTGCGAAGGGTATTATAATTTTGCCCAGAAGTTTGCAACGCATAGAAATATTCATTTCCGACCCCATAAACTATATATATTCTTGATCAGGGTGAGGAACTGAGTCGATTGAGCTTTGTCCGTCTGTCCGTCTGTCTGTCTGTTTCTACGCGAACTAGTCTCTCAGTTTTAAAGCTATCGAGCTTAAATTTTGCATAGAGTCTTCTTTTTGCTGCACACTACTAATATGTCGGAACCGACCGGATCGGATGACTATATCTCACAGCTCCCATAGGAACAATCGGTCTTAAAACTAGTTTTAGTATGAAAAACTTTTTTCTTTTCAATGCAAACGTCTCCAAACTTTGTAATCGTAGGTTTTTTTATGTGTTTTTATAATTCTACCAAGTTTTATTAAAATCGGACAACTATATGGAATAGCTGCCATACAAAAGATAGGTCTGAAAAACAGTCTTAGTTAGAAAAACTTTTTTGTTTTTAATGGAAGCATCCTGCAACCTTGTATTTGTTTGTTTCACATGCTTTCACATTATTTAACAAGTTTTTGTCCAAATCGGATGACTATATCATATAGCTTCAATACGAACGACCGGTCGGAAAATGGGAAAAAGAGTTTTTGTTGAAAATATTTAAGCGAGCACTTGCAAGGGTATAAAACTTCGCACAGACGAAGTTAGCTTGGCTTTCTCGTTTGCTCTATACCAAGGATAAAATTACCTTAGAAGTTAAGGGCATTGGCAACCTTGAAGAAGGGATAAGATGTCAATATATTTAAGGTTATTTAAGGGGTTTTAAGGCAATTTATTTTGGGTATACGAACTAAATTACCTTCGAAGGTTTGTTTATAAAGCCTAAAGTGAATATTAAGAGATTTTTGTACGAGACTTTCATTTCGCTAGCATAATCTATTAGGCATCCCTTTACCTACCAACCTCTTGAATCTTTTTACCAAATTCTCACAATCTTTTTCTAATTCTAATCTAATGCTACCTTTATTCTGCAGTGCTATTTGTGGAAATTCTTTAAGTCGGTCTGAAATCATCTCCACTTAGTCTTAGAGTTCAGAGGATAACATGGCGCCTTGCTTTGGCTAGGCTAACTGCTGCCGAAATAGGACTTAACTTTTATATTTATTGAACTGGCAAGGTCTAAGGTCCATTCGAGTTGATATTTAACCAAAGAGCTTAAGGGAATTCTGTCCTTTACTTATGATTGTGGATAAGGTAGCGCTCGAGCTTAAAAATTGAAGCTTTTAAAGGCTCTCCGCCACTTTGCAGTATAAGTTCGAAATTATGTTCTCGGTTGCCACTACCGACCACTTATTTCAGCAGTAGAATCAGAAAGAGAGGGAGTAAACTAACCTTTGACAGTTCAGTTACCACGAACATTCTTGAATGGCTTAGACCCAAAAATTACTCAATTATCACCATGTTTCATTCATTGAATTGATTGCATTTGCGGGCATTTGAAAAAAAGAACTAAAGCCTTACTTCTGCTGGCACCTTACATGCAAAAGATACTCCATTCTGTTCCCTTTTTACTTCTACAAAATCCTTCGGTTTTATATTAAAATCCTTTATTCCTAGGCAAAGGGGCACAAGGCGAAAGTTTTGCTCCTTCCATTAACTTCCTTTTACACTGATGACATCATCTGCGCCGGCAACAAAATGCAACAACTTATCGGCTTCAGTAAAACGGCACAAAGTGTGTGCTAAACTTAAACAAATCAAGCTGTGGTCGACTCTTTGATATCCCCTGCGTTGCTTTAAATGTGAAAATTTGTTTGCTTCCCCACCCCCCCCCCCCCCGGCCACAAAACAACCACTCACGCAACAGTGGAACACGAAAATTTTGTGCAAAAAACAATTTACCTGAAATGGCAAGGAAAATTACCTTCACCCACTTAGGCGAAACTCTGCCACCGCGCATTCCCGAAAGTACATTTTCGCAGTCATTAGACGATGACGCCTGGAAGTATGCAACGCAAAGTGCGGCCGAAAGGAAGTCAGCAAGGCAGAGGAGCGCAGCTGCTCCCAGTTCTGCTGGGCTGGGCACTGGCGAACGGTGAATTTTTCATGCTGACCCGCAAATTGAAGCAGCTGCAGCCGCATTTGCTTTAAGTGGGCAACACACAACCGCCGCAATTTGTCAGGCGGAATTATGCAAAAATATTTGATAGCTCACTCAAGTGTTGTGTGTGTTTGTTCCTCAAGCGTTCGTCGGTGACATTTGCCCGCGCAGTCGATGTGGCGACCGCAGTAATTGAAAATTAAATTTAATTTTATGGCCAAAGTTAAACAGTTGCGCAGAACAGCAAACCAAGGCAAGCCTTTTGGGCTAGCTTAGGTTCCTGTTGGAGTCCTTGCGCTCGGCTGTCGTGTGAACTCGCACAATTGTTTCGGATTTTCGCAGGCGATAATCATAAAAATGAAAATTTTAATAGCGCGCGTGTTCCGCTTACACGGTGGGAGGTCCTCGCAGAGAGAGTGTGTGTGTGTGTGGTAGTACACACACGTTCACATATTGATTTTGTTCCAAGTACTTGCTGGCCTCCTTTTAGGCGCTACGGCAACAAATTTACTTTGATACGCTTATTATGGTTCGAATGAACAGAAGAAAGCAAAGAGCCAGGCAGGAAACAGAATTTTAAATCCAGCCTAAGTTGTTTTCAATTCAGTTTCCTAGAATTCAGTCAGGAAGTACAGGCTGGTACAGAGTGGAAACAGAGAGAGAGAGAGCACCCATCAACACACATGATAATCACGAAAATGGTTTATTTGCAACAGATTTTAGTTATAAGTTGTTAACATTGGCAGCTGACTTGTTCTGTTTCCTCAAACAGTATTTGCACTTACAGGCAACTTGGCATAGAAATAGTTTTCTAAAATAAATCACAATTTTTCATAATATTATGGACAAATAAGGAGCAGACTGTTCTAAAAATGATGTATAACTTAGTAAATTTATTATTGTATCGTCAATTTGTTCAGTTTTTAGTCCATAACTTCTCTAAGAGCACAATGTTCTATTACCTAGTTAATTTTAATTGACGGTTGGATTTAAAGAAAAGTGAAACTTCTGAGAAAAATTCACATTTTTTTATATTTAAATCAAAATAATTGTTTCATTGGAATCAGATCAGCTTTCGCCAAAATAAGATGGTTTTGAATGGGCTTATAAATGTGATTACAGGACCTACATATCTGAACAAACCTCGCTCAACTCACGTTGATGTCGTTAAATGTCTTTAAACTTGACTTGCTGGGACAAAACGGACAATGGAATCCTTCTGCTGCCGTTCACATAAACAGGCTTGAGCGTCTACAGAAACGCTTCCTAAGATTTGCACTTGCCCATTTAAATTTTTCGGATCCTTTTCCACCGTATCTGAGTAGATGTCGCCTCTTGCAATTATCAACCCTTGAGGATAGAAGCACAATTGCCTCTTTAGTTTTTTTAAATGACATTGTATGCGGAAATATAAATTGTCCTATGCTACTGGACAAGATTCCTTTTAATGTTCCCGCCATATCTTTGCCTGCCTGACTCCAATATGTAGAGCCCTATTGACATACAATCGTTTTCCAGTTGGCATGCGGTTCGACTTTAATAACGACAATAGCGACTTCTTTGGGACTTCTTTTTGTAGTTAAATTGTTACTGTTAGCTGTAAGTTTTATTGCAGGAGCCAAATATGTTTATTCGTTGGCGAAATACACTAAATAAATAAATAAATAAATAAAACTTATTTGAATTCAGCACCCGAAAATACATTACGAACAACTGCTTTCTTTTTTAATTACAAATAGGGATGTCGGAAATAGTCTCGATATATCGATATTTTTGTCCAAAAGTGCGATATATGGTTATCGAATATTTTTGGAATATTAATTATTTTTTAATAAAATTTTTAGGGCATATTTTTGATTCAGTTTTTTGAAAACTTTTCGTTAAAATATGCAGAAGTTTAACAGAGAACACATCTTTATGTTACAACAAGTAAGAAAGTCGATCAAGCTCGACTATAACACACTCTGTACCACCCAAAGTTTGTGAGTGCTGCCCATCGCAGCTTCAGCCGGTAAAAAAATGTTTGTTTTCCCTCTAACTCGACAAACCATTCGTCCGATTTTCACCATTTCTTAGGCGGATTGATAAATAATACTACTTGATAACTAAATATGTTTAAAAGGTGCGAAAGGTACGTTTTTACCAAATTGCAGGGGCGGTAGGAGGCGTGGCAAAAATTGAAAATAAAGTTTTTGCCCCATACATGGCGAACCTCTAACCATATCTGAGATCGTTTATTCGTTCGTTCTCTGAGTGCGTTCATGCGGACCGACGGACATAGCTATTTCAACTCAACTGTTGATGCTGTTCAAGAATATATATACTTTATAGAGTCGAAGATGCTTCCTTCTAACACACAGAGAAAAAAAATGCCAACATCAATAAAATCTGGGCTGGTTAATTTGACATTTTGACATATCATTTTTTTCATATCATTTTGTTGCTAAAAAATGTCAAGTCGAAGCTAAATAATATAATTCTGATATTGAATATTACATTTTCTGTAAATTATTATCATTATTATATTTCATTAATATACTATTGATCAGAAAATTGATCAAATTGATATAAAGAACAGGTCATATTTATCTTTATCATATCGGCTTTTTAATGATATGGAAAAATATAATATTGAGTGCCAGATCATATCACTTTTTTTTCTGTGCAGCCAGAAACTTAGTATACTCTGTGTATTTTATTTTTTTTTTATTTATAAAGAACTACCCTAGCAATAGTAAAATTACAGGCTAGCTTAATATTACGGGGCAATGGCATCTAGGGCCTTCAGCTCCAAGCTATACATATTTGGGTGTATTGTGTTTTTTTTTGTTTACGTTACTTTTTACATTTTTGTAATACTACTATTTACTATTTACTATTTACATTTTTATAAGATTAGTTTTAAGTGAAGATGGATTTTTGACTTTTCTGTTAGATTTGATGGTATATGTTTGTGGTTTTTAAGTAGTTAAGAATTGTGGTTATGCTTAAGGGTGAGGGATTGGACAGTAGGTGGACTGGGTTATTGTTTCCGAAAATTGCTTGTCTGTGTGTAGTTTGTGATGGACAGATGGTGAGTATGTGTTCTATTGATGTTTGGCTCTGATTGTTGCAAAGGTTACAGGTGTTTGGGCTTTTGTCTATGTAGTGTTGGTGTGTGATTTTTGTGTGTCCTAGTCTGAGTCGGGTGATTTTTATTTGGTCTAACCGGGACATACGTTGTCCGTTGTGCTTGAAAAGATTGTAGCTGTTCAGGTGGTTTGGGTTGATGAGTTGGTACCAGATCGATGTGTCGTTTATGTTAGTTTGGGTTTTTATAAGGTGTGTGAAATTTATATGTTTTTTAATGTCTTGTATATTGTTGTTTTCGGTTATAATATATGGGTGATTGGTTGCGTTTTTTGCAGTGTTGTCTGCAAAGTCGTTGCCCTTTATACCTACATGTCCGGGTATCCAAACTATTTTAAATTTGGGGTGTGTCTTTATAAAAGTGTTACGGGCTATTGTCGAGTAGTGTTCTGAGTTGTTAACATTTGCTATGGAGTCTATGGCGGAGAGAGAATCTGAGCAAATGCAATATTTGCCTCGCTTGCTTTTGAAGGTTTCAAGTGTATTTTTGGTACGTTTGGAACAGAGTATACCAATCAGGGTTCGGAATCGTTCTTTGCTCGCAGCTCTCGAGAGCCAGCCCTTGCTCTCAGCTCATAGCTCTCGGCGCTTGGCTCTGGGCTGAGGGCCCCAGGTCGAGAGTCGTAAGCCATTAACCGGCTCTCGGTTCTTGAGCCACAACACTCGACTCTGAGTTGTAAGCCACAGCTCGGCTGCCGTGAGCCATAAAGCGGCTCTCGACTCGTGAGCCTTAGCTTCCGGCCACAGTTCCTGAGGCTCCAAAAATCAGGAAATTTTCAAAATTATTACGTTTCTACGGTTGCGTTGAATCTTTGGAAATTGGTTGGACGCTTGCCCGCGCAGGTTTCTAAGTTGAAGAAATAGGCGTAAATTGTCTAAAAATCTTGAGATTTGCAAAACTATGCAGCCTTTCTGATGTGAGCTATTAAATATAGATATTCTTGCTCAGCATAGTCCGTATGAACAAAGATGTCTCAAAAAACATCGATGGCTCGTGTGATACTTCACACGGCGCTGGCTAAGCTCAGCGCCGAGAGCTGTGGCTCACGAGCCGAGCACCGGTTCATGGCTCATGGTTCACGAGCTGTGGCTCTCAGCTCAGAGCTGAGAGCTGGCTTATGGCTCCCGGTCAACAAAAGCTCGCGATCAATGTCGAGCCCTATTTTAATCTAAGAAAAGTAAAATAAAATGAAAATCTTTGAATTTACATTTTGAAAGGCTGCAATTTGGGACTTAGAACCGATTAGAGTTTTGGGTTCCCCAAATCAGACCCAAAACCAGATCTTCTATATTGTTAACATTCCGAAACGGACCTCCTCTGCTGGGAATCAGGTTTAGTTCAACGATGCACTTGAGTAAATTTTTTTCCAGAATTTTTCTCAATTTGAAAATAATCTTGTTGTGCTGAATCGAGCCATTAACATTTCAAAACCAAATCCAAGCTCTGAAGTTTTCGTTTTTGAAATGAATAGAAGCATAAGTTGTGGCGAAACAAAACCATGTATTTAAGACTTGGCTATTAAAAATGGTTGATACGATTTTTCATAAAAACCTATAATGAATGAGGTCCATTCGGGCTTAGGGCAATGTCTTAATAGTTAATGGCTTCTTTAGCTGGAGTTTTGGTTCTCATCATATATTATATTTGCCATATTTTATCTATGATTCCGCGAATCAAGCTTCGAGCCTGAACTTTAGGTCTTATAAGTAAAGGAACCGGTCTTTGAACTGAAGCCTAGACTTTTCAAGTGGTTCGAACCACCGAACCGAACCTTCTCCAGTAGCTTGCGCCTTGATATGGTGCAGTGTTTTGGAATTTTGATCTTTAGATAGTGAAATCAGTTAGAAGGTAGTTTTGAAAACGTGTCAAATCATACCTAAAGGACCTCAAGGACCCATTTATACTAAAGAAATGGCTTTTGTTTTAAAATATGGGACATATCGATATATATCTCGAAAAGATACTTCTTTAATATCGTCAAAGATATCAATAAAGATATTTTTGAAATATTCGGCTAACCTATTTAATGGTAATCTTGTGTAATCGATTTCATCTTTAAGAGACTCAAACAAGCAGGCAATAATTTTATCAGAAAAGTTGTTTTGGAATAGCTACCTACAGTTCTCCAGAAGATTCAGGCTTTGCATTCCTCTTGCATTTATAGCTGAGAACGGATGAAATCTTGACTTTAAACATTTCCAACTTTTCAATAAATTTGCTGCTCGCATATCGATCATCAAAACAAAATAAACATAAAACATTATAGAAATGAAAACTCATCTGCATGTGAGATAGACACATACTTTTCTACATTTTCCACATTCCAAATCATCACCGCTCTAAGTAGCTGCCCCCCCAGCACCTCACTCCCGCCTAATGCGTAAATGCAATTAACATTAGCCCAGCCCGCAGGCAATCATTTAAATAGCTTACGATTTAGCCACCTTGCCGAGGACTCTGCTTATGCGTGCCATAAAAAATACATACAAAAGGCAAAGCCCTGTCTGGCATACTAAAATACAAAATATTGTTTCCTTTTGTTTGGGGAACAACCTTTTGCTCTCTTTGTTGCGCTTCATTACATTAGATGACATGCCGAAGCAGACATGGCAGAGCGGAGACGGCCTACCTTCAGGTTGCTTCTTAGCTACTTGCTAAGCCCAGGTTGCCGTAAAATGTCAGAGCGTGTGACAATGACGTAGTATAACATTTCATTTTTTGGGCACGAAGGCAAAAACTTGGATGACTAACTGCCAGCGGCGCACTGCCACGCACTTTTTCCACCCCCAACTGAAGTGGAAGTGGGGGGTGTGTTTGAGTGCGGGACTCATTTCTAATTCATGAAATGTTGCCCACTAACAAAAATTTACGCTTAAAGTGAAGTTTGCCGAGACTTGAAGTAAATTCTCCACCAAACTAACAAAGACAGGACGGAGAGAAGAAATGAAAAGAAAACCAAATAATTGTCACTTACAATATGCTCGTATGCAGATACCTTCCCTGGCCAGGTCCACCACAATAATTAAATATTTATGAAATGACATGTCAGGAAATAAGTAGATGTTCTCGTATGCTGGTGGCTGAAAATTGATTGACTGACTGACTGACTGGCTGGCTGGCTGACTGACTGACTGCTGATTGACACTCTGTGTGTGTAAGTCCTCGGGTCTTTGGCCACTACGTGAAGCATTTCGAATTGTTCTACCGACGCATTAAATTTTTAATATGCCAGTGGAAAACTTTGGGAAACTTTGCATATGTGGCCGGGGTTGGATCCGAACTGACCACAGAAGTAATCACCTTGACAGCTGTTAGGGTTCACGAAAAACTGAAGCAACGACCCGGAGCAGGTAGTTGCCTAAAATTAGATATGAATTTTGAATTAGTATCTCATCGCATATGCAAATTATGATACTTGCACTTCAAAGCAGGTGGTGTCTTATAATTAATGTAAGGCTTAATTTGTTAGATCATTAGCAAAGGCGCTTCTAAATCAAGCTGGT
This sequence comes from Lordiphosa fenestrarum, assembly GCA_035044985.1. Classification (NCBI taxonomy): domain Eukaryota; kingdom Metazoa; phylum Arthropoda; class Insecta; order Diptera; family Drosophilidae; genus Lordiphosa; species Lordiphosa fenestrarum. The sequence continues at coordinate 44,703 of JAWNNO010005254.1, read as the reverse complement.
TGACAAGTTGAATTGGTTTGCTGATGTGGTTCTTGGTCAATGTCAATTGAAGTAATTCGATTACTTTTCACGCAAATCCAATTAAAAAAGTGGATCAATTTGAACTATAACTGATTCAAATGATGAATAAAACATGATTTGAGTTTTGTAATATAGCAACGGCAGGTAATGTTACCCGCACACAATGAGCTCATCGAACTGTTAACTAATTTTGTGGGAACAAATGCCAGGTTAGATGAATCAAGGCATAACTTTCCAGAAACTTTGCAATGGTTAATGTTCGACAGTTTAAAGTCAGAGGTTTTTGGTTTAAGCCTTGGTTTGAAATAAGTTTTTCGCCGTGTAAGGCTGATTTCCCTCCGGAATCAAACCTTTGAACAGAAAACCAACTAATTTGTTTAATATACAAAATATTCTTTAGAGTTTCTTCTCAAGGGGTAAGATAGTTCAACTCAAACTTGAGTGAAGGCTTAGAGTATATCAATAATCGTTTATTTACTTAACACTTTAGTATGCGTACAAATTTCAGATTTAGCTTTGTACAAATCATCTCCTCAAGGTTATATTCGGGGGTGTTCCAGAAATCTCTAGAGATTTTAGTATAAACGCTTTCATTTCAAGCTAAATCTGCTTGCTGCCAAAATGTTGGGCTACTAGATTATTTGACAAAAGTGGAGAGATTTGAAACCGACTGTTCAAGGCCAAGTAGATACGATGCGTACGGTTTTCCTACACTATAATCTAGTAGCATGCAACGTTCCTGTCACTTTACATCCGGACTTCTCCTAGACTAGTTCAAAACTCAATCGTTTTTACGAAAATCACTAGAGATTTCTGTGTCACCCCCAATCAAATGTTCGCTTAAGTTATAAAAGAATTTCTAATGTGTGGTTTAGCTTTTACTTCTGGGAATCATTAAATAATCTTTAAGGAAAATTGTCCATAATGGGCGCCGACTTTATACCCTTATCTACAATATCGAAAGCTGTTGGTAGTAATTTAGATTTTTGTTCTTTACCTACTGGTTCGGCTTAAAGGAAGCCGGTTCGGTTCCCAAATCCCTGGCAGATTCTTTAGAAATAGCTTCACTACTCATGAAATTCAGTAGTCAAATTAATGCCTAACAAGCGAACGTCATAAAAGACCTCATTGCCTGAGCTAAGTTCATGACCGAAGACCAAACAAGGAAAGTCATGATTTCAATACCAACTTTTCCAAATCAGCGCTAATTTCAATACTAATTCATTCTATCCATACGTTGATCCCATGAATACATTCAGCATATCTCCAATCTTAATGTTTCGTAGGAGAAATGGACTACAGATATACAAAGTACATAAGTAATGCTGATACGGAAGAAATAACCTTATTCCGGTAATTAATTCTCAGAACTGAGCTCCGAATGTTTTTGGTTCTTAAATGCGAGATTCCAAATCAATCTCTGACTCTTCTTGAAGAACTTTTTACTCCTAGTTCGTTGAAAAGTAATTTTTCTAAGTAATTGTTGAACTTTAGACTCAAGAAGACATATTTTCCTAAGTTATAATTCTTAGCTAGCGATTTAGTTAATTTTCATTTGTTTTTAGCCAGGGATGTAGGCCGAAACCGAAACCGAACCGCTTATTCTAGCTGATACACCAAACTGGCGGCCTTTCGAAATTGCTGAGCCCAACTGAAAACCACAAAGCAAAGCGGTTCGCTTCGGTTCAGTTTTCTCAGACTTAAAGCGATTACCTTCAGGCAAAAAATTTTTAAGAATATGGGAATTATAATAACTTTCTTAATTATGGACCGAATTTGTACTTAGAGATGTCGGACTGATGTAGCTTTTAAGGTTCAGTCATTTGAATACATATGATTTCATACATCTTCCACAAATTCCCACCGAGCTCTTAATACATATTTGCGTAGAAGTTGCTTATTGAATTGAGTGAGCTTATCCCATTTCTTCTTCTTATCCTCTTCGGACCCTAATCCAACTTTAGACAGCATATTTTGCACTCTTAATTAAGAGAATGCAAGCAAATACTGCACTTTTCTCGCGGCGCCTGAATATCCAACAGCAAATATTTGATTTCGGGGAATTTACTTTGGATATCATAATACAGAATATGAAAAATGTTTAGTAAATTAAATGAACCGAACTGAAACCGCGGTTCAGTTGGCTCCAGAAACCAAGCAATGAACCGAACCACAGGTTTGAAAAATTTGTGGACAATATTTACAATATTTATTTATTTCAGGGCTGCAAACCGGTTTGGAACCCAACCGGTTCGAACCCGGAATTCCGACTTTCAGATTACCGTGAACCGAACCTTGAACTGAACCTCTTAAGGTATTAAAGCTGAACCTGAACCTGTTCCGAACCTAAAATTTCGGTTCGGTTCAACAAAAATTATAGACTTGAAGAAATTTCCAAGCGACTTCTTCCATTACCCGGATGGTTTTAGAAAACTGAGTCTTACAATCGGCAGGAAAGTTTAATGTAAACATCTATAAAAATGTTACAAATTACCGTTAGAATTCCCACACATATAAGCCTTTGCGTTTAAGGATCTTTGACTCCAAAGCTTATTGATTTATTCACAAAAAACGAGCTTAACATAACTGTGCAAGCACGTTTCGTACGTGGACCACCAAATTGAATTTTACCTAAAGGTCTGTATCCAGCACACAATACTCAATATAAATAGAAGCAATTTGTCATTGCTTTTATGCTCATATTTATATAAAGTATGATCATATCCCATCCCAACCCAAAAACGACACAATTTTCTTACAGTTAACGTCGTTTTTAGGTCGATTACTATTTAAACACGAATAAAGCATGGGCTGAACCAAGGTTCGAAGCAAAACCTTCGCCAAAAAAACCTTGAACCTCAAAATTCTGAACCGGAACCATTGGAAAATTTTGGTTCAAACCCGCGAGCCGGAGCTCCCAAAATATTTTTGGGCTTGCAGCTCTGATTTATTTGACTCCCTGTTTTAAACAATTTGCAGCTAGATGATTGTAATTTATCAAGCTGCCTTTCAATTGTTTAACTAGTGAGCTTAGCTGGCTTGAGGTTCCAAAAATTGGCGTTTATTCTGCAACTGCAAACAGCTTATGCATTTATATGCACCAATAAGAGCTGGTTGCCTTTTTTTACAGTAGAGATTGAAACAACAGGAAACTCCCGATTGAATGTCTCTACATGCACTTACCGCTTTAAGCAGAAATGAATGAATACGACCGAACGGTACAAAACAAAGCGAAATTATGAAAGTTTTAGAATGGTTTTAGTTAATCAGAAAGTTTTAGTAGAATATGATAATAAAATTCCATGATTTGCAAGCGCTGTTCGGTTGTTAGTCTATAAATGGTGAAATGGCATACCATACTGAGCATTTTTGGTGTTGCCACTTGCTACGCATCAAGCGTGAGGTGTCAGAAAAATGTGCACTGTTGTCACAAAATAGCACAAAAGTCACAATTTATAAGCTTTTTGTGTTTGGAGATGCTTCCTTCTGGCTGTTACATAAATTCTTAACAGTGGCATTGATTTTGCAGTTTTTATGAGTAGATGTAGAGGGTTGCCCATATTCGACGGACCCATGTTTTTTTTTTAAAATCAAAGAAAAAAATAAAAATTTGGCGGTTGGCAATCTTAATCATTTAATTTGTTCCAAGTAAATTTGTTTACATCAATTTTTGAATATGATATCTCTCAAATGGCCGCCTCTGGCGTTGATGGCGTATTGTGCCCTTTTTGCAGCATTTTCCATCGTTTTCGCCAACATTTCGGCCGGAATAGCGGCTATTTCTTCACGAATGTTGTCCTTGAGCTCTTCTACGGTCCTTGGCTTGTTAACGTAAACCTTTGACTTCAAATATCCCCACAAGAAGAAGTCAGGCGGCGTCAAATCGGGCGAACGCGGTGGCCAGTCCAAATCACCACTTTTCGACATCAAACGGCCCGGAAACAATTTCTTCAGAAAATCGATTGTTATGCGACTTGTGTGCGGTGGAGCGCCGTCTTGTTGAAACCAGAACTGCCTCATACGCTTTCGACGAATAATTGGCATCACAAAATTGGTCATCATGTCGCGATAACGCTCCTGGTTGATGGTAACAGCATGGCCATTTTCATTTTGGAAGAAAAACGGCCCAATGACCGTTTTCGCACTAACGCCGCACCAAACTGTGACTTTTTCGTCATGAAGAGGCACTTCTTGAATCTTGAATTTAATTTTTTAAAAGCACGTTGAGTTTTCACAATTGACTTGTTCTGTTGAATGTAAATTTCAACTATTTTAGAGCGCTCGCGTGGCGTGTATTGTTCCATGGTAAAAATCTGCTTGGACTGACGCTTCAAACGCGGTATGTCATTAAGCGATCTGACATCTCTGTCAAAAGTTATGGCGTTGCCAGATGGGTCCGTCGAATATGGACAACCCTGTATACTTTGATGTTAGTCAGGAATCATAGCCAATTTGACCTAGCGAGGGATCCACTCTCACGTTAGCCAGCATCACTCTGGCCTTGCCTTTACCTCACCCGCCACAGGTGACTTCTGGCCCCAACACATATTTGCACAAACTAAATATACTCTGTGTACCTTTTAAAACAGAATATTCAACTACCACCGTGCGTGCAAAGTGTTTATTTGAGTGCGTAATCAAACTGAAATCATTGATTGCCCGGATTTCAATCGACTATTACCTGCAAAAAGACACTCAAATTCGCTCAGCTGCTTTGACCATTGCCTTCTCTTTATCTCAAGGCAAACGGCTTAAACAAGCGCATGTAATTTCTATTCCCCAAGTCAAGTTGAGTTTCCAGCTCATGTGCATTTCTATTGCCGCCCCTCCCCCGTTGCAGTTGCCCCTCCCTTTCTTACCCTGTCTCTGTTTGCTTTCAATTTGATATTGACTGATTTGTAATTTAAGATAAGCAAATGGAGCGTTTGCCGCTGCTGCAGTGCAAATGTTTTGTCAATATTTGCCAGCTGCTGCTATCTAAGGAGCAGCAGCAGCAGCAGCAAAAAGGAAACGAAATGAGTGCCATGCCCAGGTGAACGTTTAGGTGAAAGCTTCCGAGAGGTTAAAACTCTGATTGAGTTTAGAGACAGCAGCGCATTTGGGAATTTGCTGGATACGACTGGTTGGCGGGGCCAAGTTAATTGAAACACCTTAAAGACAGTGCACAAGTCTCTTTCAAGTTGTAACCGCAAACCGCTTTTCATTGTTGCGAGAATCTGTGTCAAGTTGACATTTTGACTAATTTAAAACGAAAGCCTGGGGCAGGCTGGCTGCCGAGGGGTGCCGGCGGAGAGGGGTGAGGGGAGAGGGGGTGGGAGAATAATAAAATCTTTGCAAAGGCAGACACACACACAAAAGTATGCTCACACACTCACTGTGCAATTTTATGTAGCATACTTTTGAAGAGCATATTAAAAAGCCAAAGGGAAGAGTTCTCCACGCGCGTGAGTGTGTGCGTGTGTGTGTGTGTGCGGGCATTTGTTTAACTGCGCCACATTTTACGGCATTAACCCAAATTAGCTCTTAACATAAAACTCATGTGCCAACGGATTTTGGTGGAAACAAAAACGCACACCCCAACCCCTTTCCAAAATAGGCTAAACAACACACTTCTGTTTGCTCTCCCCAAGCATTAATCAAATGATTTTTTGATTATCATGCAAGTGAATTAATTATGGTTACCAACCCATCCCCCCAGCACCAACTTCTTAGCCCCCAAAACAAACCCTCTGCTTATACAGAAATTACGGACAATATATTTTATTGATGACTTGTCCCCCCGATTGTCCTTGGGTTCATTGGCTGGAAAAGGTTAGAGAGTTGAGGCCCTATCTGCATTTCGTTTTCCATTTCTCCAAAGCGTTGGCAGCAAGTTTGTCTTTTTGGTCTGCTGGCATGTTTGGTATACATGTATTAGCCCCGCCCGGCTACGCCTTGTGCCTGGGTCGTTATACAATAATTATTATGGGTTTTCATGTCTGGTTCATCAGCATGTGATCTAGCTAGGGGTTTGATAACTAAGTGAGGGGGTTAGCGCCATGTGAAAGGGGTTAGAAATGTGTGCCAAAAAGTACTTTATCAGCAAAAAAAAAAATGGATGGAAAAGTACTTGCTGCTTTCAGGCATTGATTGCTACACTTAATTGTTGGAGCACTTGCGCTCACTCAAATTTCTGGCATATGAAAAGAAAAAAACAGTTGCAGAAGCATCAACTTCCTGATGTATATATACAGTTATATTCTTAAAGTAGCGAATTATCCTTTTGCAGGTTAAAAAAGTATTAAAAATGCTTTCTAAGAACGACAAACAATATCATCATGACCTCTTCTGGGCCTAGTCACAAATATCGATGTGTAAATTACTCATTACTTTGTGTAAGTCGCACATGATGTACCTTGCATAGTGCGGAACCGAACCCCTGAGAACCGGTTCGGTTCGGGTTTTTTGGGGTTCGCTAACCGAAAAATGAACCAGGAGCCTTACATTTTTGACTCCTTGAACCTGAACCCGAACCGGACCACTTTTTCGAAAAATGAGGTTCGGTTCACCAATTTAAGTAATTGCAAAGCCGCACATTGGAGACATGCTAAAGCGCTAAAAAAATATGCTTAATGAGAGCTTTTAAAATTTGTCAATAAATGACTTAACGTCTGATTGCGAAAACGAGAAGTTTATGAAAGCAATAAACAAATATCAAATACAAAATCTGTGAATGATGCAATAGATTACTATAAAAATTGTCCACGATCACATCCATTTACAAATGTTTCAAAATTTTGGAAAGGTCATAATAACGAAGACTTAAAAAATATTGCCTTTACTTTACTAGATGTACCTGCAACTCAGGTACAACTCTTGAACACTTGAGTTTGTTCTTTCTGATTTAAGAGCTAGTATATGTAGATGAACAGCTCCTGCAAGATGTAATGCTAATTAACTAAAACTAAGCAATTTCTAAAAGTTAATGTCATCAAACGGACTTGATAATTGAAATAAATCCTCCTTTGTGCTGTTGTGTCTCCGTTTAAAGTTGTGCGAAAGCATAACATGACCTCGAGCCAGCTAAAAACTGCAGGTGAAATAACTTAAGTAATGATTATTATGATTAAGCATATGGATAGAAGGCATATATGTTTCATTTTAAACGTATTGATAAATCAAAAGACAAATTATTGTTTTATGTGCAAGCGAACCAAGGTTCGAACCAGAACCTTGGGTTCAGGGGTTCCAAGAACCGGTCCGCGAACCGAACCTTGAATTTTACAATGGGTTCGAACCCCTGGTCCGAACCACCTAGAGAATTTTTAAGGCTTGTAGCCTTGGTTATCATACCATAGATAACTAGTTTGAACAAAAGATTTAACTGGAGAAATCTGATCTAGTAACCGAGCATATCTGTGAATCTTCACATATAAAGGCAACCTGTTTTATGTTAATTTATATTATATTAATGCTTTTTATACCCTTGCAAAGGGTATTATAATTTTGCCCAGAAGTTTGCAACGCATAGAAATATTCATTTCCGACCCCATAAACTATATATATTCTTGATCAGGGTGACGAGCTGAGTCGACTGAGCTTTGTCCGTCCGTCTGTCCGTCTGACTGCCTGTTTCTACGCGAACTAGTTTCTCAGTTTTAAAGCTATCGAGCTGAAATTTTGCATAGAGTTTTCTTTTTGCTGCACACTACTAATATGTCGGAACCGACCGGATCGGATGACTATATCTCATAGCTCCCATAGGAACAATCGGTCGGAAAACTAGTTTTAGTATGAAAAACTTTTTTCTTTTCGATGGAAACGTCTCCAAACTTTGTAATCGTAGGTTTTCTATGTGTTTTTATAATTCTACCAAGTTTTATTAAAATCGGACAACTATATGGTATAGCTGCCATACAAAAGATAGGTCTGAAAAACAGTCTTAGTTGGAAAAACTTTTTTGTTTTTAATGGTAGCATCCTGCAACCTTGTATTTGTTTGTTTCACATGCTTTCACTTTATTTAACAAGTTTTTGTCCAAATCGGATGACTATATCATATAGCTCCCATACAAACGATCGGTCGGAAAATGGGAAAAAGAGTATTTTTTGAAAATATTTAAGCGAGCACTTGCAAGGGTATAAAAACTTCGACACAGACGAAGTTAGCTTGGCTTTCTCGTTTTAATTCCAATGCTTACTAACTTATACTAAGCAGTTTCTTAAAGCTGTTAATGTCATCTAATGGAGTTGATAGTTGAAATAACTTAAATAATGAACTTAAGAAGCGAACCGAACCTTGGATTTTACAATGGGTTCGAACCCCCGGACCGAACCTCATGAAAAACTTTAAGGGTTTGCAGCCTTGGCCAAAGTTCTCGAACGAAAAATATGCAAATAATAACTGTAAAACATCTGCAAAATAAAAACAAAACAGAAGTAATTAAAAATGAACAGTCAAATGGCATGACCGCCTACTGCACCACGTTTTGAACTGTTGTTAAATTGAGCACCGCAAATTGCAGAAACAATGTAAGAAGGTGGAAGAACAGCACATTCACCACTGCAGCTTCTGTTAAAGCTGCAAATCAACGAAAATTCTGCCTGCAACATTTCAAGGCAATCAGCCATGTCTAAATGGTAGAAAAACTCACAAACTTTTTATGATTAGAAACACTTGATCGACGATTGATAGATTTGCGCATGTCTCAAAGGTCTCAAGGTCTCAACAATGGGTTCCCTCTTTGCCGTTGTCAGAAAACAACCGGTTTCGCGAGGCACGTTTAAATAGAGGGACTCAGGCCTGGCCAGCCTTGGGCCCAAAGTCACTAAGCAATTCACATCAAATGCTTTCCAAAGTCAATCAACACTGAGTGTCAGAGAGAGGCAGACATATTCTTTAGTTCTCTCAGTTTGGCCTGGCCTGCTCCCAGCTACGCAAAAACCCATTACAATATAAATGTTCTCTTTAACACTTCGAAGCTTGGCAGCCTTCGAGTATCGAGAAATCACCTCGGCTTTAGATTACAACTCAATAAACCATTTAAGAACATGTTGGCGAGAAAGTATGCGTTCACTTCACAAGACGATACACCATTTGGAGATTTGTAAGTGGCCTAGCTGGCACCCATCCACAGACATGGTTTTTGGAGTTGTATAACAAATACTTAACAACCTGCAACACTGTTAAGTGCTAGGTGTATTGAATTATAAGTCTCTACACACAACTGTATATTCGAAACGTAGCAAGAATTTCCCCCTACCTGGGTGTCTACTGTAATGCATTTTGTGGACTTACCACATTCAGCAATGCGCCGCTTGGCTTTATCTAAGCTCTCTTCTTCTGTTTGGTTGTAAGAGAGAAACGAAACACATTTGTTGCATTTTTGTATGTATGCGGCTCAGAACGTGCGCTCTCTCATTCTCGCTCGCACTGGCACTGTCTGCTCACCGCAACCTTTTGGATACAAAATTTTTACTTTTTGGTCTTCAAACAACATACAGATTCAATTGAAGGAACTGCAGTGAATCGCAAATGGTTAAATTATGGAAGATCCAATTTACTTCAATAAAAGATGACCTCATCACAAATGTGCTTCAGAGCATTTGAAAATAAACTGTTCGAAAACAAATCCTGTATCAAGGCCTGTATCCAGCTAAAATTCCTGTCAAACTTAAAAAAAACGAGAGCGTAAGTTAAAGTCGGCCCTGCCCGACTTCGAAATACCCGTTACTCAGCTCAGCTCGGATAAGTATGCAACATTTTTTTAACTCGGCCATTTATTATCCGATCCTTTTGAAAATTTGTGAGATTGTAGATATCGGCCACATAAACTACACTGCAAAATCTGAGCACGATATCTTAAAAATTGTGGGAGTTATTCAATATTTTTTATTGCGGGGGCGGGAGGGGGCGTGGCCGAAATTTGAAGCAAACTTGATCTGCCTACAGACAATACTAGCTTACGTATAAAATTTGGTTGCTCTAGCTCTTCTAGTCTCTGAGATCTAGGTGTTCATACAGACGGACGGACGGACGGACGGACGGACGGACGGACAGACGGACATGGCTATATCGACTCGGCTGTTGATGCTGATGAAGAATATATATACTTTATGATATCGGAGATGCTTCCTTCTGCCTGTTACATACATTTGCACGACTTTAGTATACCCTTTTTACTCTACGAGTAACGGGTATAAAAACTGTGCCAGGAATTTTACGTTTACCTTTTCGTTTGTTGTGTAACCAGCAACATGAACGAAATCGACAATTGTCACGATAGCGGCGTAGCGATAGCGGCGTTTCGAAAGCGCTTGTGGATCGAGACACAGCTGATACACAGGCCTGGAATTTATGGTTTACAATTATTTCGGAAGTGATTTGTCAAAAGACGGAGGCAAAAACTGTGCGCAAGACCAAAAAGAGAATGGAAAATGTTCAACTATGTCTTTGGCGATTCTCAGAGAAAAAGCATTTTGACATTTCTGTGAAAAGTGCTTGGGAAAGTGTTGCTGCAAAAAAAAAAATATGGAATATTGTGTTCAAATCTATTAAATTCATTAATGTTATACATGCTTGCTGGCGAAGGACAGAGGAAACAGAGAGAGACAGAGAAGGCTCTGCTTGACAGTTTGTTTCAGTTGGGTTCCACACACTCAATATAAATAGCAAATTCCTGGCAGGAATTTTTCGCAGTGCTGCATACAGGCCGTTACAATAAATATTTATAGCTGTTATTTTAATTTGTGATATGATTTATGTACTAAAGCCTTTTAGTACATTTGATGGATAGTAAACTACCCAAATATATAAGGTATATTACCTTTTTGAAGGAAATACAATTCTGTAAATTCATCCAAAAGCTAGATTTCATTTTGCTCCTTGAAATCGAAGTCTCTTTAAACTTCTTGTGCTACATGAATTGTAAGGAGTTGAACTTAATATGAATAATTTATTTTTTGAATGTTTTGTTTTTCTATTGTCTATTCTTCATGTAAGGGCCTGTTTTCGTTTTCAATCTTTGGAATTGGTAGCTGTTCTCGTTTTCGAAAATCGAACAAATTGTTCGGTGTCTAAAGTTAGGCCTTAGGTTCAGTGGAATGAAATGTAAATGGCAATTATCTTGGCAACGCTGATTTATCTGATCTTGCAAGTATTTGTTTTTTTGTATGTTTATAGTATTCAAGTGGGATTTGAAAAAATCACAAAAAGAGGTACAATCTATAATCGGACAAAATAACAAAATCGATAAATCTCGCAAAGCAAAACTGTTCCATATACTCGGATTCACTTGAGTGAAGTTCAGAGAGCGTTAGCCAAGCGAAGAATAAAGAAGTCTTTTCTAAAGTCGTGGGCTCGCAGTTACTCGCTGATTGAAATTCATTCTAATTACGTGCAAGTCGGCACAAAAAATCTATCGATTAGTGTTAATTAATACCATATTGCGACGAAAAGTCGCTATCTATTTCACTGGGAAACGGAAACATCAAAATGCAAACGATTTGGAATTGCAATAGCTCTACTTCTTAACTTCATTTGGAAATGGCAATAGGCCTGAAATTGTTCATTATCTGCTGACAAGCTTAAAGAGATTTCTCAAACCCAAATTTTCTGAATTAGACATAGAACGCTTTCTAATGACTTTCAGTCGTAGTATTATAAATGATTATTGTTGAGCGTTATTCTAGAAATCAATAATAATCATTATTATTTGAAAAAACAAAATTTAAGTCAAAAATAATCATTAAAGTCAGATGTGTATAATAGAATTATTACCGTTCTTGATAAAAAGTATGATTTATAAAATATGTAAAAGGGCCACGCTGCGTATGTGTGATTTAAAACACACTCTTCAGGCGCCTGGAATGAAAGGAAAGAGCGAACTCGATGTTGGTTTGTGTGTTAAAGCCGAATCAGTCTTAAACTAAGGTTCTCTTATAGATGTTGCCTTAAGTGTTTCGGTATCAACTACAGCTGTTTATTGAATCCTTCGTAAACCGTAAGGGTATGCAGTTATTTACCTGCCATCAACCGATTTCATTTCCATTTTTATGTAAATTATCGACCGCACTTCGTGTAGCATTTTACAGGTGAAGGAGGATGTTTGGGAGGAGGAGGAGGAGCAGTACTGTTGGCTTCTGTCACGCAGCGTTGTAGTCGGCGTCGTCATTGCTGCCTTGTGGGGCGGTAAGTGGTTAATGCTACTTGCCCGTTGGCCATTTGAGGGCGGACCCATAGTCAGCGGAAGGAGATAGAAGTGTGTAAGTGTGGGTGTGTGTGTGTGTGTGTGTTTGCATATTCTCATGCGTGCCATTACCTTGCAGGACCTCTCTCGCTCGCAGTGTGTGTGTGTGTGTGTGTGCGGTCACGTATTCATTATCATTATCTTAATGAAGCGTTATGTAAGGTGCATTATAATTATGGATTTTTTTTTGTTTGTTGGTCGGATTGTCGGTTAATGAAGAACACTCCGGTTCCTGTCCTGGCCGCTGCAGCTTCTGCCTTTGTTCAATGAAATGGGAGTCGTTAAGTGAGCATTTGTCGGGCGGGGTGCGGGGTTGGTTGCTCCATTAAAGATCCTGTGATTTTACGGGATTTCAGCGCTGGAATGCGACAGTCAAAGGCTTTACATTTCGGCCCATTGAAACGTCATAAAAAAGGTAAACATAAATGTATTGAAATCGAATGTCCCTTTTCTCTTTTGGTCAACAATTAAAATTAAAAATTCATGCAGATTGGACAGCAAAAATGTTTGACATGCCTGACACAAATAACGACAACGGCCCGCACACCGCACAGACACATCCAGCCAGCCGGCGAATCCTGTGTATATCCTTCTGTGTGGAGTGCATTTCAAGTGTTTTGCTATTCAATTTAAATTTTTAATAATTTTCAAAAATTGATGAGTGGCAGACAGGCCAAGCCAAACAAAGCTGCATCCTTGAAAGTGGACAAGCTTTTCATTTGATTTATAGTGATGAGCAGCAGCCCGGCGGGGGGGTGGGGGTTGGTTGTTGGCTTTGGCCCAGTCTCTGTGTTGTGCTCAAGTCCCAAAGTTTCGTGTATGTTGAAAATTTCTAAATAATTAAAATTATTTTGTGGCATTCCTTTGGTCGCAGCCAGTCACCCACCCACCAACGTGTTTCGCTTTGACAATTTGGATGGCTGATTTATGCAAAAGCAAGTTGGTTGGTTGGTTACACAAGCCAAACACAAAAATAACTTTTTCTGCTGTCAGCGACAGGCAGAACGAGGTGGGCACGCGGCTCAGTCGTCAATCAAAGTTGGCTGCAACAACTTGTCCCCCCGGCTCTCTCTCCTGCCCACTTTTGCCAGGCAATTTCACTTTCAGCGCAACTCCAGAATCTTTTAAGTGCCAGAAAGTGGCAAACGGGTTAAGAAGCTCGGCAGGCAGTCCACGGATTTATGGAAATTCAATCGCGTTCCTTCCTGCCGCTGCCGCCGCCGCTGCTGCTGTTGTTGTTTTGCCTGTCTAATGAAAATTCAATTCAATTGGAAATTGCTTAAAGTGAAATTGATTTTCACTTTGAAGTCGCTCGCCGAACGGCACGAAAAGGATGTTTGCAGTTGACAGGCAAAAAGCCAATTCTATACAGGCAGAGAAACGAACAGCTGATAATCCATTTTGCCGAGTGCAGCTGACAAATGGCAGATTTTCATTACAAAGTGCAAAAATATGTAAATATTTTTTTTTTTAGCTAAAAGTTATATTTTGAGCAATCTGACGCAGAGTAAATAAATGTGCTGTATTTAAGCCACATCAATGCAGGCGATGCAGGGTGAGGGGAGGAGATAAAGTTGAGAGTTGACGAATGAAAGGAATTGCTTAGGATTTTAAATTCATTTTTACATTTGAATAGATCATTTTGAAAGCACACAGAAATGAGACAAGGATTGAATACAATTCTCTTTTATTTCTTATGTCGGTTGTTTATTACTTAACAAGGTGGTCTATGAGAAAGTTAGTAAAGTACTATTCATATTCCGGGTATCGTATATAAAGACACGGAATTTGCAATGGAAATGGATCTATTGCCCTTTGTGGTCATTTTAAAGTCATTCTGGTCATTCTTCACGCACATTTGTAGAGAGGTACCAGCTAAATTTACAGCGCAGTTGAAACTTTAAGCGCTTTTTTATAGATATCACAGTACGACACTGAAAAAAAACCCGGGTTGAGACCCTTAAATTCTGATAGAAGGTACTTCTGTAAGCATCGCCTCCTACCCAGATTTTCATCTGTACCCTAGGTCCGTCCGTGTTCTATGGGCACTTTTGTACTAGCAACACAAAGCGACAACAATTTTAACTTAGTTATTAATGGTTCAGACCAAAAATCTACAAAATTCAGCAAACGCAGATAGGGACACTAGGAACGCAGTATCAAACAAGAAAGAAAGTCGGTCAAGCCCGACTATAACATACTCTGTACCAAGAAATTTTGTCTTTTGATCATAACTTGAAAACCGTTCATCCGATCTTCTTAATTTTTTTGGCGGATCGATAAGTTATTCTAATAACTAAATATGTCCAGAAGGAACAAGCCATCTATCTTCAAAACTGTGGGAGATATGACGTTTTTTCTAAATTGCGGGGGCGGGAGGGGGCGTGGCTAAAATTGAAAATAAACTTGATCTGCCTGCAGACATAAGAAGCATATGTCCCATACACGTCAAACCTCTATCTCCTACCATCTCTGAGATCTGTGCGTTCATACGGACAGACAGACGGACGGACAGACGGACATGGCTATATCGACTCGGCTGTTGATGCTGATCAAGAATATATATACTTTATGGGGTCGGAGTTGCTTCCTTCTGGATGTTACATACTTTTGCACAAACTTATAATACTCTATGTACCTACGGTACAGAGTATAAAAATCGCGTTTATCGTACAATTCGTTAAGGAAGCTACAGAAGGTGTCAAACACAAATTCTTGAATATCTTTAAAACCGCATGGTAGATTTTTAATAAAAACTAAATTTATGATGATCCAGTGGGCTAGTGCACGTCCCTAAAAGATGGTACTCGTCGGCCAAAAAACCGCGAGATGGAGTACCACTTTAAGATCCACCCACGAACATCTCCATGTAAGTCATAAAGTGGATCCAAAAATAGACCAAACTGCGATTTCGGTTTTTCCAACATAGCCTTGGTTCACGGGCTATGGTTATATTTGTACAAGCAACTGCCTTAGAACAACATTGACCATTTAGGGTATTAGCAGCTTCACCAAAAATTATGCTATTAAACCTATAGGTAACCTGCTTCATTGCAAGCAAGAAAATATAACAAATTCACTATTAAATGCCTTCAATGGACTATCCGCGATACACTAAGATGCTTCGAACTAAAGTTTTTAAATGCTGATATCTGGTAATGAAGATATTTACCCATTAGATTAATTGTATAATTTTTGGGAGCAGTTAATACCCTAAAATGGTCAATGTTGCCGTAAGTCAATTGCTAGTACAAAAATGATCGTAGTCAGCGCAAAAATGCTTCGTAAGAAAATCTGACAACGCAGTTCGGTCTTTTTTTTAGTCTAGTTAATGTCCCATATTGAGTGGGTTGTGGGTGGATCATTAAATTGTACTCCATCTCGCGGTTTTTTGGCTGAGGAGTAACATCTCTTAGGCCCACGAAATAGCCCATTGTGCCATCATAAATTTAGTTTATAAGAAAACTCGAGCGTGCGCTTTTAAAGATATGCAAGAATTTAGGTTTGACCACTTCTGGAGGTACCTCAACCAATTGTACGAAAAACGTGATTTTTTGATATTACGTTCCCAATGACCCTGTCTGTGTTTCCTGAATTTTGTAGATTTTTATGTTGTACCATTGACTGCTAAGTTAAAATTGTTGCTAGTACAAAAGTACCCACAGAACGCGATCCAAGGGTTCATTTGAGAAGCTGGATATGAGGCGATGCTAACAGAAGCGCCTTCTATCAGAATTTAAGGGTCTCATACCGGGTTATTTACAAAAGTTTGATTTTGTCGAACTGTGTATTACTTATTTTTTCATGTTTCCTCCAAGTTACCTCCAAGTTCCAATGGAAATTTATTTCATTTGTTTACCCATTACTTGAAGAGTAAAAAGCTGGGATGCAAACCACTCGACAATAAGTACTGGGTCGGTTCAGTGGTTCACACAGTTTCTAAGCCGTCGGTTCGGTTCATTTCAGGGTTTTTGGAGCTAACTGAACCGCGGTTTCGGTTCGGTTCAGTGGTTCACAAAGGCACGTTATGCAATTAATTCCAGTAGTCCATTTGAATAACTTTTAGATCCTTAGAAGAATGTCCAAAGTTTATTATGTCGGGTTTCCAGGATTCGTCTGTAAATTCCTAGAGGAATGCCTTTCGAAATCAGATCTTACTTAACCTATTTATCATATTATTTCATAAAATCTCTCCTGTCTAAGATTTAATTAACGTTATGAAGTACTACAGAAAATTTAAAAGTCAAGTTATCCTTAAAAGTTATATCGATCCGCCAACAATGATTAACTATATTTATAACTATATTTACATATGATCACATTGGGACAACAGAAAACAGAAAGTTTGACATAAATATTATAAACCTGCGGGACGGCCGCAAGGCATTGCTTCGCAGATTTGATGACCCGCCGATTTCCTGATTCAACGCTGCGTATCCAGTCTTCGAGGGGAAGCCATAATAGTAGCTGCGAAGTCGCAAGTTGCCTCCCAGTTCTCCTTCGACGTCAGCATGTATGGGACTTAATTATATTCGGCTATATTGCCGCACATCACTCTGGATAGTTCCACTCTTTCATTATGTCACCTTTCACACTCGAACAGGACGTGCCTGGCGTCCTCCAAAGGCCCATCTTCGCAGTATCATGATGAGATGAGTATCATGGCCAACTCTTTTTAGGTAGCTCCTGAAACAGCTGTGTTAGGTGAAAGTTCACCTCTCCATGCTTTCTAGACAGCCATGGCAACCAAATAAGAATTAGGCTGTGGGTCCAGCGACCCTTAGTGGATTGGTTCCAGCGGTGTTGCCACTTCTCGACGCTCCGCTGCCTCGCTTCCTGCTGCTGGGTACCATTGTTAGGTTGACTTGAGCCACTCAGCCGTGAAGCCCTGTACCTCTCATTTGCTTCTGTGGCCAGCTCGCTAAGTGGGAACATCCCGGCAATGACCAAAGCAGCATCTTCCGACACTGTGCAGAAGAAGCCCTGAGCGCACTTAGACGGTACGTCCCACATACTCCTTTTATGTAGCTAGAGAACTAGATGGAACGGTGCCAGATCGGCGCGGCATATAAAATAGTGGCTTTTGTAACACTCGCCAACTTCTTCGCCCCTGTAATATGTGGAGGGTCAAACGAAAAGTACATAAATTATTTTCGGGAAACGATTCACATTCTCACATGTATGTAACAGGCAGAAGGAAGCATCTCCGACCCCATAAAGTATATATATTCTTGAGCAGTATCAATAGTCGAGTCGATATAGCCAGGTCCGTTTGTCTGTATGGACACCTAGATCTCAGAGACTAGAAGAGCTAGCTAAATGTAGACTAGTATTGTCTGCACGCAGATCAAGTTTGTTTCAAACTTTGACCATACCCCTCCTCAACAAAAGTTGAATATCTCCTACAGTTTTTAAGTTATCGATCTCAGATTTGGCAGTGTAGTGTATGTGGCCAATATCTACAATCTCACAAATTTTCCTAATGATCGGATAACAAATGGCAGAGTTAAAAAAACGTAGCATACTTTTCGAGGCCGCAAGAGGTTATTAAACACTAATTGCCCTGAGTAACGGGTATTTCGATGTCGGGCAGGGCCGACTTTAACTTAAGCTCTCGTTAATATTTTAATAATGTTTAAGATTTTGAAAATACACGTAAAACACAAAAGGAAGTCGGTCAAGTCTATCTTTCTGACTTTCTTACTGTTTTGATCTATCTATAAATTTCTAGTCATAGTTCAAAAAATTATTGACTCATTGAATTATAGTTCATGACAAGAGGCATGAGCTATATGGTCTGTTTGAAAAATTTCAGCTCAGCTTAACAGATAGCTCACAGGGTTCAATGTCAATATGAATAGATCAAAAAGCTCCAAGCCTTAATGTCATAAGTTTCTGGCTTTCCGTTTTTATTCAAAATTTCAATTTTATTGCAATACCAAGAATTATAAAACATCAAAAAAAAAAGACCTCATCGAATTCCACCTGTCTAGTCAGAGACAATCTCAGAAAATATCAAAAGGAAACTTATTTCAGGAGAACTCAACAGTTACCAAAGAGCGGAAGTATGGAAAATATTTGGAAAAATAATTGATAATCAAAGCAATGAGGTCGCCAACTTTGTTGCCAGCAGAAAGTGCTGCAGTGCTTCTAAATTTAATAAAAGCACATCCAATTTGACCCGGTATAAGTGCTTCAAAAAGCCTCCCGAGACAAATCAAGCAATGATCCTGCAGCTGAACTAAATACGGAGAGCAAAGGACAAGTAGTGAAATTTACACAAACAACCCAGGCCTTAAGGACGAAAGCAACGATCCTGAAAACCATAGCTGTGCCGATGACGATAAAAGTAAAAAAAGAAGCGTTAACAGAATAATGTCTCAGTATAAACAAATCAAAATCAATTCAATACTATTTCCAAAAAAAGGTTAATGATGCAAGTTACTACCATATTTTTGGCGCCCTTGCAAGTACCAGAGTACTGCCAAAGAATTGGGACAGTACTTCGAGCAGGAGAAGCCGGAATGATAAGTGCAAAACAGCATAATAGTTCACAAAAAAAGAAAGAAAGTTAGAAACGAAAGACGACTGGTCGAAAGCGACCAGTTCGAGCAGCTGCCGAATAATAAATGAAATTGTTTCTCATTTTCTTTGGAAGCCAATTTCGTTTGGTAAATTAAGGCCTACTGTGATGACAAATAAAGTTAACGAATGATTCTTTGTAAAATGGAATGCTAATCAAGTTTTCGTTATATAGGGATGGTTAAACTCCTTGCCAAAACTCCATAGACTTTATTTACTGTGGCGTCGATGTGGGTGTTGAACCACATTTTCTTATCGAACAGAGCACCAAAATCCTTTACATGAGTAATGCGGTCAATGGAATAGGAGACAAAAGTCATCGTTTGACGTTTAGAATAGTTTAAAAATAATAGATTATTTAAACACCACTTCTGCAGCTCATCTAGGTCTAGCTGCAAGAACCACTCCGAGTAAGGAAAGCAGATTTCAACGTCATCTGCATATATAAATAGGGTTAAGTGCGATATGACTTGAGCGAGGTCGTTTACAAAAAGGATAAATAGCAGAGGACCAGAAGAGAAGCTACATTCACCACTGTTGACAAAACATTGTGAAAAGGAACTCGTTGAGTTCGATTTGATAAGTACGACGAGATCCAGTATATTAAGCTAGTATTAGCCAGTTTGTGGAGAAGAAGCACATGATTAACAGAATCGAAGGCCTTACTAAAATCGGTAAAGACGACATCGTTTGAGACCCGGACTGAAAGCTGCATTTATTCAGTGATGAAAGCTCAAGAAGATTCTTCGTCGTCGATCGACGTTAAGCGAAGGGGATATAAGTTTGCTACAGAGATGCTGCCACTGCAACGTGATCAACTCTTCAAAAAATTTCGGAACGACAGAAAGCATATATATGCGATAATTCTCAACATCCTACCTAGACCCTTTTTTGTGAAGTGGGACTATGTATGATTATTTCGATGTGTTCCAAGCTTTTGGGCAAAATTATAATACCCTATTGCAAGATTTAAGGTTAGGTTAGGTTGCGATGGCTGAGAGCGACAAGCCACACTCCCACTTAGGCCATATTTGTTCCCTGTTAACCCTTTTTATACCCTTGCAGAGGGTATATTGAAATTGTCCAGATGTTTGTAACGCATAGAAGGAAGCATTTCCGACCACATAAAGTATATATATTCTTGATCAGCATGACGAGCCTAGTCGATATAGCCATCTCCGCCGTCAGTGTTAAAGTTATCGCCACCAAACTTTGCACAAAGTCGTCTGGTCCAAATTCGCCTCACATTTGTCGGAACCGGCCGGATCGGATGACTATAACATATAGCTGCCATAGGAACGATCGGTCGAAAAACTAGTTCTAGCGAGAAAAACTTTTTTGATTTCAATGCAAGCGCCTACAAACTTTGTATTTCTTAGTTTGCTACGCTTTTCCATGATTCCACTAAGTTTGGTCGAAATTGGACATATAAATTGTACAGCTGTTGTAGAGAAGTAGAGTCAGAAAAGTATTCTTGTTTGGTTTCAGTGGAAATGTACTTCAAATTAGTTAGAATAACGTGCTGCGGGATATACAAACCAGAGCTGCAAACCTGTTTTGAACCGAACCGGTTCGAACCCGGAATTCCGACTTTCAGATTACTGTGAACCGAACCTTGAACCGAACCTCTTAAGGTATTAAAGCTGAACCTGAACCCGGTTCAAAAACAATTATAGATTTGAACTATTTCCCAGTGACTTCTTCTGTTATCCTGATGGAATTATCCACATTACTGTGGAAACAATTTTCGTATGTGGACTACGAATTGCATTTTACTTTAAGGGCTGAATCCAGAACTTTGAAGTTTTTATTTCGTCACAATACTTTATATAAATAGAAACACTTTGTCATTGCTTTGATGGTCATGAGCTGTATGAAAGTGTTTCTATTTATATAAAGTATTGTGAAATCCCATCCCAACACAAAATCGAGACAATTCCCCAACAGTTTATAACGGTTTTAGGTCGATTACTATATAAACATGTATAAAGCTTGGCTGATCCAAGGTTCGAACCAAAACCTTGGCCCAAAAACCTTGAACCTCAAAATTCTGAACCTGAACCATTGGTAAACTTTGGTTCGAACCCGCGAGCCGGAGATCCATGAAATTTTTTGGGTTTGCAGCCCTGATACAAACTTCGTCCGACCCAAAGTTCACATTCCCCTATTTTTGTACTCTGTACCGTAGGTACATAGAGTATTATAAGTTTGTGCAAAAGTATGTAACATCCAGAAGGAAGCATCTCCGACCCTATAAAGTATATATATTCTTGATCAGCATCAACAGTCGAGTCGATATAGCTATGTCCGTCTGTCTGTCCGTATGAACGCACAGATCTCAGAGATGGTAAGAGATAGAGGTTTGACATGTATGGGACATACTACTGTGAGCAAAAAGTAAGGTGTAATGGTCAATTAAAACTTCGCGGGCCTAACAATTCGGGCTAGTTCTTTTTTTTTTGAGTTGGCAGGACTGTTGATGACATCTGAGCCAAATTTCATGTGAATGTCATTATCAGTAATATATTTACGCTTGTGTTTTCCAAACGACCAAGAGTGCATTTTTCGATTTTTACAATGTCTGAGCAGAGAAGTGCCATCAAATTTTGTTTGCGGAATGAAATTTCGGCTGCGGAAACGTTGAGGATGTTGCGGAAGGCCTTTGGTGATTCTACCATATCACAAAAAAAAATGTTTATAAGTGGTACAAAGACTTCAAAGAGGGTCGAGAACGTGTGGATGACTTGGAGCGCTCCGGACGACCATCGACGTCAACAGATGACCAACACGTCAATGCAGTGGAGGAATTAGTGCGCAAAAATCGTCGGTTGACTGTTAGAGACCTTACTGATATGATCGGAATATCAGAAGGATCTGTGAAAACCATTTTGAAAGACCATTTGGGCCTACGAAAAGTCAAATCTCGTTTGGTACCGAAAGTTCTCTCGTTCTTCGTGACCATTTCGCCAAAAATTCGACGCATATCGTTCCGCAACCACCGTATTCGCCTGATAGGGCTCCGTGTGACTTCTGGCTATTCCCAAAACTCAAGAGACCACTTCGGGGAACGCGTTTCGAGTCGATTGAGGAGATAAAAGCAAAATCGAAGAAAGCGCTGATGGCTATACCGGAAAGGGACTATTTGGCATGTTTCGAGGATTGGAAAAAACGTTGGCATAAGTGTATTTTATCGGGAGGGGATTACTTTAAAGGGGATGAAATTGATTTAGAAGAATAAATAAGGATTTTTCATTCTACAAACAAATTCACCTTACTACCTTACCACAGTAGTATGCTTCTTATGTCTGCAGGCAGATCAAGTTTATTTTCAATTTAGGCCCCCTCCCGCCCCAGCAATTTAGAAAAAACGTCATATCTCCCACAGCTTTGAAGATAGGTGGCTTGTTACTTCTGGACATATTTAGTTATTAGGATTACTTATCGATCCGCCAAAGAAATGAAGAAGATCGGATGAACGGATTTCGAGTTATGATCAAAAGACAAATTTTCTTTCTTGTTTATTTAAAGTTTACCTAGGGGATAATTCAACATGATAATTCATACATACTTCAAATGCAAGAAATTCTTACTTGAGAATTACAAGCGATGTCTTTTTTATATTTTTCTCAATTTAAGGTCTATATTTAAATTTTTTTTTGCTATATTTTAGGGCGCGTTTCTTAATTGTTGTACTAAATTTAAGGAACTCGCTCATTCAAGCATAAATCTGCCCCAATTTTAAAAAAGTTTTTGAAAAATATCACGAAAATCTACCCTTAACATAAGTAAAAATTCGACGAGTTTCTAAAATTATGAAATTATTTTCCAAATAGTCTATTTTCGAGCTGTCGCATAAAGAAAAGATAATCATTTTAGAAATCTTGAAGAATTAGAAAATACATTTTTAGTTATTAGGATTATTGATTGTAAAAAGAATGGTAAAAATCGGATGAGCGATAGTCGAGCTATGAGCAAAATAATGTTTACAGTAGCAGCGATGCTTAGAGCTGCAACTGCAGCATCAAAACTCGTACTCAGCATGCAATTTCGTTGGTACAAAGTATTTGACAGTCTTTTTAGTTTTGTTTATGACAATATCCACTTATCGTATCCTTTTGATGATATTCAGCTCCTTTGGATAAAAATCTAAGATTAATCTTACAGTAAAAGGATATTTTTAATTCCAATAAAGGATATTATAAAGTATCCATCCCTCATCTAGGTAACTATGGAGATACATACAGAAAGACAGACGGACGAACGGCTCAATTGTCTCAGCTAGTCGCCCTGATAAGGAATATATTTAGTTTATGGGGTTGAATATGGGCTAATCCGAAAATTTTTAAACCAAGGGCAGAAAATTAAAGTTGCCCAAATTCCAAATGTTTGTTAATGGAAAAATAGGACACATATTCAAGCTTCAAAATATATAAGCAATATGGTTTTACGGTGGATGGTTTGCTCTTGATAGAGTTTTACCTACACCTACCTCATGCTTGCATTTATTCTTGTAAAAAAAGGGTATTTTTATTGGTCTAAAAAGTGGACAAACCAGTCGTTTCAGTATTTAGCGCTTAGCAAAACTTTAAATTTGGTTCATTTTCTTTCATTTAAGATAAACATCATACTTGTAAGATATCTAATATCCATTATAAATTTGAATTAAAAATGGGTACATTGTGTGTAACGTCCGCAACGGAAAATAGGGTTTTTTAAATTTAACAGCATGAATTTTAATAATTTTGTTTTCCAAACTAGCTTTATAAACAGAGTTTTTAATGCACTTTAATCTAATGAAAAAAAAATACCTTGATCAGACTTTTTTTTGAAAAATATTAATGACAAAGTGTGTAACGTCCGCAACGGCATGAAAATACTCAAAAAATCAATTTTAATATTATGAGGTGGAAGTAGTTGTTTATAATGGATTTTTCCCTGCTGAATATGAATCTGGGCATTTAAATGCTCTATGTTGCCGAGAATTCGAAAAACTTAACCTCAAACAAAATACTTAACCAATATGCAATGCTGGGTTCACCTTTGCTAGCTCATGTAATTAACAGTTTTAAAGCTGCATCTACTTTAAGAAATATCATCTTTGAGCTTTCATGAACATATTGTAAGCGAACAAGGCCGTACCCTAAGAGGGGTCAGACGAGCGCAACTTATTTTGAGATGAACTTAAAATTCGTCTCAAACCTAAAATAGTTCATGAAAATTAAGAATTTGTAATTAGTTACCAAACAACCCCTCTCAACCACACCCCCTCCCCCTGCCCCTTGCACAATTCGATGGTACGTCTATGCTGGCATTGTTTTCTATAACACACACACGCACACGGAAAGGCCTAATTGAAACGACTGATCAAAAACGATATTCCGATATTTTAGTAATTTACCAAATTTTCACAATAATAAAGCACAAAGTGAGACTTATGAGCAGCGTCGTCAATTCAAATAAATGTTCTGCAGAGGGACACGCTAATTACCTAGCGTAACGAAATATAGTTAAAAACCTATTCTACACCTGCCAAATTAATACAAAAAAATTTTTATTAAGTTCGGTGAAGCCGTTTCGGAGGAGTTTTTTAACAAACATGTGACACGAGATTTTTATATATATAGATAAAATAATAATTACAAGCTTAAAAGGATTTTTAGATGCATGAATATTCTTTAATCACACAATTTGGCTTGATGGAAAAAGTGTAAATTAAGATTAAGATTTTTTTTTAACGGGACTACTTCTCATTCATTTGAAGGGTGGATTGAAATGGTCGTATACTCCTCTTAATTTTTTGTATATGGACTTTTTTTGTTTTATTATGCAACATTCGCTAAAAAATGTGCCTCAAGGTCGACTTCCATTTTTTGTAACGTCCGCAACGGAATTTTAAGCAAGCATATCTTTTTTTCAAAAACAGTTAACCTTTTATTTTAAAAAAGGGTTTGAAGAACTCCCAAAGAACTGCATTTTACAAAAAATTTCATTAAAATATACCAATGGGAACGCCAGCTGTGGTTGAAGGTTGAAGGTTGAAGGTTGAAATAACCCAAGCAAATCAAAACCTCTATACTAAGAATATATCCTGAAGTACGTTAGTTCGCCGTTAACAACGGGTATGCATGAACAATAATGCAAAGTCGAAGCGATCGATCCGTTTGCTGGACATTTCCATACAAAATTCGACAGGCAAATATTAGACAAGTGTTTGGTCTGGTGGCAAGTGTTTACTACCAAGTGCTAGGGAATCCGTTAGTGTCACAACGTTGCAGCCGTACTTTAGGGTATACACTGCTTTTTATCAGCTGTCAACCTTGTGGCATAGACATCAATGTTGCACGCGGCAATGTTTTATTCGCAATGTGGCAAAACCAACAAAATGTCAGTCACATTGTTGCAGCCACAAAAACTGAGACAGCAATTTAGTGGTGGACTTTTTCGCTGAGTGTATGCGCTTGTTGCCAGAGAGTGCTGTGGGCCTGTGCGTGCCCATTATCTGTTGTAATTTATGCAATTAGCTCGATTAACAGGTTTCCCTTGTTATTTATGCCAAATGATGGGCAGAAAGGACACTGGCCTAGTAAGCCAAGACAATTTGCCTGGAATGACCCGCCCCACCCTCCCCCCTTGCCATCGATTTGCCTGCGTTCTGATTGCGTTTATAATGGCCCCCGTTCCCGATTACCTCAAGCGTTTCATTTAATTGAAATGTATTTCAATCATAGAAATTATCATTTTTCAACTGACAGTTTTTTGGTGGTTGCCCTGGCAACAGCCTAACGATTTTTTGTTGGCCTGGCCAAAACAAGGCAACGCCGCACACACGCCGCCGCCTGGGAACGAGGGCTAGCCACGAAGGACACGCCACAGCCTAGCCTAGCACGCAAAAATTCCTTAGGACATTGCTAGGATACGGGGGACCCAAACAATAACACGCATTCTTCTGGCCTGCCAGTTGGCAATTGGACGTGGAGCAGCGAGCTACAGTGGAAAAATACCAAAAGAAAGAAAAAACCAGACCAGAAAATACTGTAAAATACTGAAAATGGTGACATAATAGTTTAAGGTACAAGCAAAAATTTGGACAAATATGTCCTTGGGACAAAAAATCTATAAAATCAGAAATTATACGCAAAAGTTTTGCCATCAACTCGCAGTGAAATTGCGCAAGGACAGGCGGCTGGGACGATTTGCCTGAGCGAGGGGCGGAGAAGGTGAGCTGAAACATTCATAAGACCAAATTAAGTAAATAATATTTGCATTTCCTGGGAAAGAAAGAAACGAAAAGGAGGGCAGCGAGAAGCAGAAGAAAACGTTGTCCTCCCTCTCGCTCTAGCTGTGTGTGTGTGTGTGTGTTTGTGTGTGTCCCTTATTGACGCGTAGCCAGGCAACGCGTCGGTGTCCAAACAAACACAGGGCGATGACGGCGACGGCGGCGGCACATCCAAGCATATAATTATACCCTGGCCACGCCCCCGCCCCGCCCCCGCCTGGATATACACTCGTTTACTTGATATGCTGGCAACACTCTTTACTCGATTTGTTTAATCGATTCTTGTGCCCCTGGAAGGTTGCTTATAAATGGAAACGGCTCAAAATTGCCTTATTATAGATAAATATGAACCATCCAGTGCCGCACGCCATTTCGCCCGCGCAGGAGCATTCAGCGAAGCGTCATAAAGCACGCGCCGCTGGCTGTCCGATTTATAGGCAAAACTCGCGCTCCAGACTATTAATAATGGAATAGCAACAATAAAAAAAGAAAAGAGCACACAAAAACAAAACCAGCAGCGCCAGCAACAAATTACCATAATTGCCTGCATTATACGCCCCCTTTATCGGCTTACACGGTACTCGCCAAAACTTTAGTTTTCCACTCCGCCACCGTTAGCTCAACTCGCAGAACTTGGCAAAAGCATAAAAGAAGAAATTATGAATGGGGTGGGGGGGGATGTACTAAGTAGGCGAAAATGAAATGCTGCCAGTCTATTCAGATTTCTTTCTTACAGATCCAATGATCCGGTCTGCCAGTTGCTACACAAACTAGTCTCTCGGGTTATAGAAAACATTTGCATTCCAATAATATGTCAGACAATACCTTTTTCACTAACTCGTAGAGTAAACAGCGCATCTCAAATGAGGCCAAATGCACTAAACAGGCAGAAGGAAGAATCTCTGATATAAAAAAAAGTATACACACAAAATCAGCGTCAGCAGTCGATTCGATATAGCCAGGTCCAGCTGTCCGGCCGTATGTCTGTCTGTCCCTCTGATTGTAAGGACCCCTAGGTCTCAGAGACTAAAAGAGCTACAGCAAGCAAATTTTGTATGTAGACACACTTTTGTTACAGAATTGTAGTCAAATCTGTCAGTTTACATAATGTTAATGTGTTAACATTTATGTTAATGTGTTAACATTTATGCTAATGTATTATCATTTTTGCTAATGTGTTAACATTCATGTTTATGCTTACTTTACATAATGTTAATATGTTGGCATTTGTGTTAAGGCTCTGTTAGCTAACATACGAAATGCCAATTGAACACTTCATTTGCTGAGTACAGGCCTAGAGGGCTTGCAATGTAAAAAGCTCAGCTTTTTCTATTTCGTCAACGTGAAACGTACGTTCAGACTTTCCAACAAATTTCTATTAGCATTTTTATATTAGCATGGAGCTGGTCACACTACTTGATCAACAGTGTTTCCTTTTGGAAAACAAATATGCCGAAAATCATAACTTTTGAACTGCTTAAGGCCCGATTTCTCAAAGTCAACTTGACAGGCAATTTAACCAAATTTGAGTGTCTCATGATGTAGGCGGCGTAACCGGAGGAACAAACTTAAGCGCTGCTCATCCACCGGTAAACTTTAACCGCGAGCTCAGCCCCGATGCAGTTATCGATATTTTTGTCGATATACAAACAGCTGGCCGCACACCTGCTGTGTTTATTTGATTGTTTGCTGCAACACAAAATGTTTATAAATAACGAGTTTTTCAACTCCATGCAATGGAAATGCAATTCGAAGAGGCAGAGCAACCGATTTTAGTCAACTTTTACACAAAACAATGACCAGCAACAACCAATCGCATTAAAAAACAAACGAACTAAACCGAGTCAGCTGTGTACTCGTTCGTTTAGTCAAACAGTATGGTCACCCTGAAGCAGCGATGGGCATTTATCGATATCAGGCGAAACTGCTGCTGAGAAAAGCAAATGAATTAACCGCTCGTTGGCTAACCGGAACCTTTGAGAAATCGAGCATAAGTTATTAAAAGATTTTTATACCCTGTTCTGATTAAAAATTGGAAAAGGGGCATCATGAAGTTGTGCGAATGTTTGTTTCAGGGAGAAGGAAACATTTCCGAACCCATAAAGTATACATATTTTTGATAAGCATGAACAGCCGAGTCGATATAGCCATGTCAGTCTGTCTGTATGAACGCGTCGATCTCAGAGACTATAAGAGAGCCACACATTTTTGCATGAAGGTAGGTGTATACCGTATACCGAGTTTGTTTCACATTTGGCACTCGACAGCGGCGCCCTTACTTGTCTTTTCTTCAGAATCTTCAGAATCAAGCTTATATGATTTTTTTCACTTAAAGATCTTTCGGCTACGCCCACAAATAAAGGCGGAATTAAATCCGTAATCTTTGACATAAAACTTTTGTTTTGTTTTGCATACCTGTACATTTCTCTCTTGAAATAAGTTATAGCTTATAGCAGTAATATTACCCTGCTTGTTCCACGATCTCAAAATGAGTTCGGTTCGGTTAGCTTGGAATAAATCTCTATTGGAAAAGTTGAAAACTAGTTTTTTTGCGGCAGAGTTCGGACAGAGGATGCTCTTTGCTGAGAAATGACCATATTTGCATAATTCCATCATTCTGCTACCCATAGATATTACAACCATTTTGAACTTGACTGTCAAGAGTTAGCTCTATATTGTTATCGACTACAAACTGTAACAAATAGCATATAATTTTGCTATTTTAAGTTTAACTTCAGTTGATCGCTGATGACTTACAGGTCGAAGAAGAGCGACTCAATATTGTGTGGGGCAAAATGAGGCCCACAGCCTGTTAACATATGTGCATTCCACTTATGTACTGCTAGGAGTAATATTGTGTAAGTTAGTGTAAGGAAATCGTTACATCTGCCTCTTCTTTCTTTGATTTTTGTCAGAAACTGTTTGTTATTTCCAAAGTCGGGCATGACTGACCTTTACCTATGCTCTGCTTAGAGTTCTTCCTGGTCTAGCCGCATCCTTGTTTTTTGTTCTCTGAATTTCACTCGCAACTCAAGAACAGTGTCTGTTCTTTATCTTTAATTCTCGATTCTGATCCATTTGTCATCATCCTTAACGCATTTCTAGTCCGCCTCACCGAATCCTCGACTCTTGGCGTTGCGGCCAACGTCGCAGAGTTATAAAGGTTATAAAACAAACGTTGTATACTTTTAGACTTATTATGCGCTGTCTGCTTACATAATGTTTATATTGTTAAAATTGTTAATGCTCTGTTAATTAACATAAGTAAAGGCTATTAAACATTTCTTTCAGCGAGTAGGGGGCCAACTTTTACTTCAGCTCTCGTTTTGAATATTTGATTTGCTTTTTATCAAGTTTGAGTCCAAATCTATACATGAACGTTGCGTTTCGAGTAGAGTGATTAATTGCCCTTACCCCTTTCAGCAGAACGTAGAAGATAAGTGGCCAGTCTATGGTTAGCTACCTTCTTTTGCTCCTACCCCCCAATCATTTACAGCTACACACGAATGCTACCTTGAATACTTTGTTGTTGTTGCTGTTGCTGTTGTTCTGTAGATTTTCACTTACAGAGAAAAGTGCAAAAATATTTTTCTTCTTCATGGTCTGTCAATTAACACGCCTTTTGCATTTATTCAATATAAATCGAGTGGCCCGCCTGGCGAGCAGTGGGTAAAGGGGGGGAATCGAGTGGAAGTTTACCTGTAAATGAAATTAGTTTTTAAAGAATGGTTCACTTCAGGCACTACTCCTTCTCCTGGCTCCGGAATCCATCCTTTGGAACCATTTGCCGGCCATTTTAATAAAAGAGAACCGAAATGAAAGGCAGTCCCAAAAGTTGAGATCTTTTTGTATTTAAAATACAGCAAACGTCTGGGCTGTCTGTCTGTCTGTCCGTCTGTCCGTCTCACTGCAAGTGTGTGCAAGGCTGGAAAAGGAGTTGGTTCCCAGGCAAAATTGCCGCACACTTAGAAAGCGGCACGTAGCCGGCATTATAGAGTTGCACATATAAATCGACTATGCAGCTGCGATGGCACTTGCCTCTTGGGGAGGCTCCTATGCCTCTCCGCTCAACAATGTGAGGCGAATTTTTGTGTGCAAAAATAGAGGCACAGGCACAAGGCAGACAGTTCACACAAGCTGGCGGCTATTAGTAATGCAATTGCACTGAGAGAAAGGAATTGGAGAAGCTTAGACATGAATTGGTGTGCGATGGACTTTGGCAAAACACCAAATGAATGTGTACCACTTAGAGTTGATCGTCGTATGTTGCTGTAATAGTCGTGACGTGATCTGCGCTTTGCAAAGACAGGCAGCTATTCTGATGGAAAGTGCTTAATGTGCGAACCATTTGTTGATGGATTGGATGCATTTCGAAATGCATACACAAGTCGGGTTCATTTGCATTGTTTAGTTCAGGAATATTCTATGATAGTCGTGAATCTTGGAGCAGAAAATTCTAGAAACATAAATGGGGAGACTTCAACTAGAACAATCTATGTGGACTATAACTATACTTTAATTGGGCACTACTAAGTCGATGATTTGCTTAGATGTTGCCTAAGAAGAATGTAATTGTGTCGTTGAGGTGACTTTTTATGCAGATCGCTTGACGTGGAAGGCTTTGAACTAGGGGACTTATCCTTTGGGTTGGATTTTCATATAATAGATTACCAAGCTTTGCTGGAATTATAGATTTTAAATCTTATAGAAAAGCAAAGTGCTATATTCCCTCTCACATACTACTTCTGTAGTGCTTGAGGCAAAGTATTTCTTTCCATATTGAAATAGTATAATATCTATATTCGCCCAGCTAACTCTAACGCGAACAGAGTGCCTCGTAGAAAGGGCAAATCGATTTAAGAAGCTGTTAAACAATCTTCAGAGCGTAAAGCCCGCTTCAAGCTAAAACTATGCACGCTGGGTGCTTCCAAGGAGGTAGAAAAAGCAAGCAGTTTCCAGGTTTCCTTTCGAATTAATGATGATACTTGGGTTACTTCGCAGCAAGAGCGTGTTGAAGAAGTTGCCTTGAACCTAGATGAACTCCTTCTAGAGGAATTTTTAGGAATTGCCTCAATAGAACTTAGGGGTATATTTGTTTAAGAGTTTTATAGTAAAAATTGGATATTTCGACAAGATAACACTTCCATTCACATTACCCAGCATTCATAGGCATATTCCAACTCCCACAATATTTCGTTGATACAGTTGCTAGCATTAAGTCCGGATCTAGATTCAATTTAGGATTTGTGGGGCCTCATTTCTGCTAGAGTAATTGGCGCTGCAAAGCAGTACGACACTCTAAAGCAGCTAAAAGATGCATTTGTAAAGGTGTGGGAAAATATTAATGAGGGCAACACAACTGAATATTTAAGTTATCTTCAAGCTACATACATAATGAAATAAGTTCCTATTTAAAATAAACAAGTTTTACGCTTTTGAAAAATTGCACATAAAGCAATTTTCTATAAACAAAATATTTTTTTGATACTTGATTGTTACAAAAATAATCTGCCTTTGTACAAAACTAGTTCTAAATTCCAAAAAGCTTCTAAAAGAAATAGTATTACAAATAAAAAAGAATGAAAGTGATTTTACCGATTTTTAACCTATTTTTTTTATTATTAGTGTTCTAAACTTTATGTCACCATTGACTTGGCCACTTATTTTAGATTAAGTATGCGCTTATTCATACTAACTTATTTCTGTAAAAGTGTGGCAAGAGTTGAGAGTCTGATTATGGGAGAGTGAATTTACGTTGATATGAAACATGTCTAGTGTGGTGGTTATGTCTAGTGTTAAGAAGGTGATGTGGTTGCTATGGTATATGTCTGCTAGGAAGCTCTCTGGGGAAAAGTTTCTTGAGTCGCCGTCTTACTCTTCTTCCCGCTTTTCTTCGTCTGCGCAAGAAAGCTTTCTGGCTAGTGTGTTGGGGTGGCTTCTCAATCGTTCCATGTAAACACCGGCCTGTGTATTTAACACGTCTTCAATCTTGGGTACTCTTAAATCACTCTCTACGTGTCTTGTGCACATATACCAGGGTGCTCCCGATAGTCTGCGCAAACTCCTGGACTGGAGGACTCGAATCTTTCTTGGATGAGATTTTGCAGCTATGCCCTATACTTGGATCCCATATTCCTCAGACTGGTGCAATGATGACCTTATAAATGTGCACTTTATTACGAAGTGAAAGGTTGTTTCTACTAGAGAGTAGCCATCCCACTTTCTTCACTCTGTCATATAGTGAGCTTACAAGCGCATTGATATGAGCTCCGAATGTGAGAATAACAAAGCAAAATATATATGCAACTACAAAAATATATAAAGTTGAAAGGCAACACTGCGTATGAGTAATATCAAAAACTTTGGAGCCGCTGCGCGTCCACTAAATCATAACTATTTGAACTTTTTTTTTTCTCGCTAAATATACACCATAAACTATCGAATCAGGGGGCGCCAGTATGACCTTAATTTTTCCATACAAATGCACATATATCAATTTTACTGAGGTAGCAAGCTTTAGCCGGCACATACTCCTCTGCCATACAAAAAGATATGCTGTGAGAGCATGATGCAACTGCAACGAATGGTTAAGCTTACGGTGAGCTCCCAGCTCAGTCTGCAAAAAGCACTAAACCATGATTAAACTCAGATACAGCGCACATTTTTTGCAGGTAATGAGCGTTTGCCAAGAGCGCTGTACGTTATAAGTATTATTCTGAGGGCTGTACCTTAATTGTTTTATCATTCACTAAACTTTTGCCGACTTTTGATTCACAAGCAAATTCTCAGTCCTTAAAAAATGCTGATTGACCATTATACAATTATTACAGTTGTGACAATGAGGTTTTTTTCGAGGACTGAGCTTTTTCTAAGAGTGCGAAATAGAGTGGGATAGTGAGAGTAAGCGCTAGAGCAATAACATTAACAACAATGAGATCAGCTTACTTAACCAACCACCACAAAATTCAAATACGAAGCAGAAAAAGAAGCATGTGGAGAGACTACCTTATGCAGCAACAGAGTATGCGTGTCAGCTTTGCCATACCTCGTAATTGTATCATGTGAAAGAGCGGGTTCAACACCTCATATTCTCTTAAATGTAATCGCTCTCCTCTATCAGTTCCCTAACCTTACTACCCTCGTCCAAAAGCACCAAACTGGGAACGAACTTAGATTGATTTTAAGTGCAGAATTATTGAAAATTAAAGAACGAATAGACTTTTCCAAGTACTTAAAGTACTCGTTCTGCTTTCCTTGGATCCAGTTGAAGTTGGCTTGGACAATATAGGTTCTAAATCTCTACTTTTTCTGGCCCTTATGTTTAAAGCTGTTTTGCGTTTAAGTTGCTATCCTAAGTTCTGGGAGAAAGTTTAATTTGTGATGATAGGAAAAGTGCCTCGGAGGTGCAGTAATATCTACCTATTAGTCTCTTGTGCTTAGAGTCAAAAAAACGAATAGAATTCAGTGCCACGAATGAAGTAAGCTGCATTATGCCCCCTTTCCAGTTTCACCTTAATCAAAAAGATTAAAACTCTTTCGAACTCTTCGATCTATTTCAAAGTTCCCTTAAGAAGAGGGCTTTAGCTGTGATATTTGATGGAGCTGAATCAAGCATAAAGCCTACTTTAGCAGGTGTTTTTCAGATAAGGTTTCTTTGACCAATTATTTACACTTTCTTTAAAACAGAAACTGCTCAAGAGCTGCTCCTAGCTAGCTTTGCAGATGACTCGGCTTAAATGGCAGGAGATTGTTGCTTGTGCAGTGCTACGGATATCATCATAAAGAAAACTTTAGGAATCTTTGGATTCTTGCTCTATTGAGTGCTATTTGTATGCCCACAACTGTATACGTATTTCGCTTTTCTCTCAGTGCATTCAAAACGATAGCAGAAAAGCCTTCAGACACGAACGGGGACCAAAAACTAGGCAGCACAATTTCCTTTCAACGGCAAAGGGAAAACGAAATGCGAAATCTAAAATGCTAGGGCCACGTCTTCACATTGCGAGCCAAAGCCAAAACACACTACTAGACTACTACTCTAGATTTCGTGACTCGTTGCTGAAGACTTCAATTTGTAGCACACTCTAAGCTCCGGCTGTGTGTGTGAGTGTGTGTGTGTGAGTGTGTGCCACGTGCAATCAGCGAGCACGAGCTGTTCGACTTGAAGGCAATCCTCCTGCTCCCGGAATTGAGAACCAAACAAATTGGGTCAAAGTTCAAATGTGATAAAAAAGAAAAATCAACTTGCCAGCAGGAAGAAGTGCACTCGCCGCTTTCTGGATGAATAGCTTACTGACTGACTTACCGACTGACTCAGTGCCTCTGGCTGCGTCTCCTGCTCGAAGGAAGCCATTTTATTGCCGGGAAACTTAAACATTTCCATTTTAATTGACAGCCTGTCGATGTTGGCCTCTCTCCCGTTACGTTGGCCAAACTCTTGAGTTTATTGTGACTTTGCAACGACATGGAATTGCAGCAAATTATGGGGACTTTTTTTCGGGTCTACACTCTCCCTCTAGACTGACTGGCTGGCTGGCTGGCTGGCTGATGTGTGAGGTTGGCGAATTGCTTGGGGCACACTAAATGTAAGTGGAGCATTGGCACAAAGTGAGGAATCAAGTATGTGGCTCTGGGGAATCGGAGATTTAAACAAAAATTCTAAAAAAAGATAGAAATTTAAATGGGAATGGGAGTTCAATTTGAATCATAAGCAATGCTAGAGACGTTCTCTCAAGGAGTTAGGAAAAGCCACTGCTTTTTCTATTCTTTTGATATTTATCTACCATCGGCTGTGTATTCGAATGCTTGTCTATGTATCTATGCTTTATAATGAGAAGTGAGCGCTAGGGCAAAAAAAGGATCAATCGAAATGGACTTAAATCCATCACAAACGGTAATGAGAGCAGGCTAAAGATTGATTTTTTCTCACGTTTTTAATCCTGAAAGATTCACGTTATCCCGCGGTAAACTCATAAACATAAGCTTAAGCCAAGAAAGTACAATAATTTGAACCATGATTGAGATTGATTTGCTACCAAAAAAGATTCCCCTTCCTGTTCTTTCTTCCTCCATATTCCACAGAATATCCTTATAGACTTCAAGACCCATACCAGTTTTGGCTTATTTTTAAACTTCTGAAAAACAACAATATATAAAATCTTATTTAAGTCTCGTCTGGGACTCTAAATTGCAAGTCTGCACTGAACTTGAATGGAATAGCAAATTATGATGTAAGATGACAGCGACTACCTTAACATACGATTGTTTCCACATATCAAAAATGATAGCTATCTTTTTTTCGCTCTCTTTTCCTAAAGTATGCAAATGAGATCTCGAAAGGGATTGAATGAGGCAAGTATGAAGGATTGGTCCAAGCCTTAAAGTCTTGACTTGAGTAGAATGTCTTCTGTTCATCGCTTCATCTACAAAGAGATAAAAATCCGTACTGAATATACCGAAAACGTGTACTTTTGTTCTTAACAGAAGTCTAAGTCCGTATAGTCTCTTCCTGAAACCGGTGTTGCGACTTAAATTACTTTTTTTAAGTTGGATTTTCCAATTTAAAGAATTCGTCGCTCTTGCTTTTGGAATGTATGAACGCCTCTCTGGTAAATCCAGAAAAATTCAAAGCATTTTAAACACACAATTTCAAAGGGTTTATTGAAGAAGATCCACCCAAACACTACTCCTTTTCTAAGCAGCGGCTTATAATTATCAACATTAAACAATTAAACATTAAACCTAACCTCTCGACTGAGACTAAAACTCAGTACCCCGAAGACCGAAAACACGCTGTCGCTCGCGACAGACAGCCACGTTAACATAGCTCTTTTGGACAGTATGGAAAACTGAATGGCAGAAATAAATAACTTTGTTGTCTTTGTCGTTTGATGTGCCAGTACTCGGGGGTTATTGGAGGTTCTGGTTTCAATATAAGTCTATTTGGTACTTGTGGAGCTGGGATAATAACAATAAATTAAATTAAAATTTTATTTCTGCCTTATTTGTGCATTCAAGGAGGCTGACTTATGTAGGGGGAGATGGTAAAATCTAAAAGGAATCAAATATGATCATCGTTATATGGGGTTTCTTGGTGCTCCAGTTTCATTCCTGGAAATAGTTTGCCGATCAGCAAGTCGCAGAGCAATCCTGGGAAGAGAACTTCGGGGTTTTCATACAATTAACCACAAAAACAGTTCCGTAATCCTAAGACTAGTCCGATTTGGACACTTTTTGGTACAGGCAAGTCTTATGTCAAGTCTTATGCCAAGTTCCCACCGCTGTAGTTTTGTCCAGAGCTGCAAACCGGTTTTGAACCGAACCGGTTTGAACTCGGAATTATGACTTTCAGATTACTGTGAACCGAACCTTGAACCGAACCTCTTAAGGTATTAAAGCTAAACCTCAACCCGTTCGGAACCCAAAATTTCGGTTCGCTTCAACAAAAATTATAGATTTGAACTATTTCCCAGTGACTTCTTCTGTTATCCTCATAGAATTATCCACATTACTGTGGAAACACTTTTCGTATGTGGACTACGAACTTGCATTTTACTTTAAGTGCTGTATCCAGAACTTTGCAGTTTTTATTTCATCACAATACTTTGTATAAGTAAGTTGCTTTGATGGTCATGAGCTGTATGAAAGTGTTTCTATTTATACAAAGTATTGTGAAATTCCATCCCAACCCAAAATTGAGACAAGTCCCTAACAGTTTATGTCGGTTTTAGGTAGCTTACTATATAAATGTGTATAAAGCTTGGCTGAACCAAGGTTCGAACCAAAATCTTGGCCCAAAAACCTTGAACCTCCAAATTCTGAACCTGCACCATTGGTAACTTTTGTTTTGAACCCGCCGGAGCCGGAGATCCACGAAGATTTTTGGGTTTGCACCCCTGGTTTTGTCATCTACATTACGATTCAATGTTCGTATTGGCAGCATAATCCATTAAATAGCAGATTTTGGTTTTGCATACATTTTGAAAGAAAACCAACTGTTTGCTTAATTTGTTTTTATTTTGACTGTTTTTGCAATCAATCGTAGAATTCAAAGTTTTAATAGCGTTAATGAGGCCTCTGGTGTCCATTCAATCTTCCGTTCTTACAGATGCGGCTATTTACTCTTTTAGTTTTGTTAGTGCTAGATTGTTAGTTTGTTTTGTAAGTAAATTGTGACTATACCTGTAGCTATGGGCAAATGTTTAGATACCCTGTGGAGTTAATACTCGAAGTGACAAGGATGCAGTTGCATTCAAATTGGATGCAACTTGTTTGCTACCACTAGCACCTTTTAATTTTTGTGTGGCGAGAAAGCTGCATTCGACATAATACGCTGTTATAAGAACCGGCTATAACATTCTGCCCGAGTTTCGATAGACTTCCTATACAAACCATAAACTAGACCCTCAATTATGAAGCTAACGAGCTGAAATTTTGCACAGATTCATATTTTTATAGAGCGCTGATAATATGTAGAAACGGTTAGTTTATGATGACTGTAGCCTATAGCTGACATAGGAACAATCGGTCGAAAAACTAGTTCTAGTGAGGAAAACTTTTTTGTTTTCAATGGAAACATCTCCAAACTTTGTATTTATTGGTTTTCTATGCTCTTTCAGAGTTTTACAAAGTTTGATGTAAATCGGCCCACTATATAGTATAGCTGCCATACTAAAGATAGTTTTAAAAAAGAGTCTTAGTAGGAAAAATTTTTTTGTTCTTAATGGTAACGTCTTGAAAGTTGATATCTATTGGTTTTATAAGCTTTCGCCTAATTCTACAAAGTTTTGTCAAAATCGGATGACTATGGCATATAGCTGTCATAGGAAAAAGCGGTCGAAAAATGGGTCTTAGTGAAAGAAAATTGTTTGTTTTTAGTGTTAGCGGTTGTAAACTATGCCTTATTGAATTTTATATGGTTA
Organism: Lordiphosa fenestrarum; assembly: GCA_035044985.1. Classification (NCBI taxonomy): domain Eukaryota; kingdom Metazoa; phylum Arthropoda; class Insecta; order Diptera; family Drosophilidae; genus Lordiphosa; species Lordiphosa fenestrarum. Next base: position 6,677 of record JAWNNO010005254.1, on the reverse strand, counting down.
TTAAGGACTTTATGGCTCAAAGACTTGTCTTCATTGCGTAGGAAAAACGGTTTAGAAAAATTACACTCAAATGCAATGGCATTTGATTCAAACAGTTTGCTTTATATAAGAGTAAGTCGGGTATTTTATTGAAATTTCAGTGTTCTGTCTTCATTTATCTGCAATCAACACATCTATGGAGGCTCCACGCCCCCGTAACCACTTCAACTGCCCTCACTTTATCTTTTCGCCATTGAAATTATCTTGGAAAACTTTTTTAAAAATCCACCACAAGCATAAAAATCTATTGCCATTGGCCGTTAGGAGCTGGCTCAAAGCACTTTTTGTCACCAACTTTTGACTATTCCATTAGATTCACTTTGCATACTGCACTGCAGCTGCCCCCAGTCCGGACGTCGCTCCCTCCACCCCCCACAAAACTCCCTTCGGCTCTCTGCAATTTTTACTGACCATTTTTGTAGTTGTTTACTTGCTGTAGGTACGTACATATATATATATTTTTTTTTTGCCGATGTGCGACAAAATTGGCTTAGAAAATTGAGCCTCCACTTTGGAGAGCCCTCAGCACGACAACAACTAACAACAAACAGGCTCCGCAGGCGCTGAGGTGACGGGGGGACGGGCTTTAAAATGCAACTCTGTGTGCGGCACTACGAACGGGATTTCATTAAACATTTAAACAACATATGGTAAATTTCCACAGAGTAAAAACAGGGCGAAAAAATGGGAAAATGACCAAGTGTAAAAATGACATTGTTTCCAGAAGCGAATGGGCTCGACTGGGTCTATCCTATGGGGGGCTCTTTGGCTGTGGCGTTGTAATAAAATTAGTTGCCATGGCTGTAGTTTTGGCAGGGGGGGGGGGGGGCACTCCTGTGTTGGGCCTTTTGTCAGCTGCAATTTTGTGGGCAATGACAACCAACAAGACAGAGCAAAAAAAGGCACCTTCTTGCCCGCTGCACCGCCGCCTGCCATGGCCTTTGCATAAATGCAGTTGGCGGCAAGCACCAAAGGAATTTACGAGTGGCGAAACAAAATTTACAATGGCAAAGGGCAGCAACAGTAGCCCGAAATGAGCTTGGCTGCTTTGGGGGTTTTAGGACAAAACGCAAATTGATTTTGCAGACCAGCTGAAGCTAATTGCAAAAGTAATTTAGTAAAAAGCAAACGGAACGTGGCAAAGGTAACCGTAATTAGTTGGCCAGAGAAAAGAATCCAAAGATGTTCCATATGGCCACATAAAACTTTAACCGCAAGGGATGGTGGGTGGTTGGTGGGGGGAGGGGCGGATGAGAAATCAAAGTAAGAGATAAATTGAATTGAATTGCAAGCTAGCGAATTTCCACTGCAATTGCACTCGCAATTGCAATTGAAATCAAGCTAAAAGCCAGTCGGATTTCGCCTTCGTGGCCGCAGCAGCACCAGCTTCTGTTTGAAGTACATTAATTTAGTGTTTAATATTTGCCACTCTAATCAAGAACACGTTACTTAAGTCCACAATTTATGTCCATTCTCTCTCTCTCTCTCTGTTTGCAGACTTAAATTGTGCAGCAGCAGGAAGCTGGCGAAGAATTTGTATACATTTTTGACAAGGTAAGTGCCTAGATCTAAGCTTGAGATCTGAAATAGTTGGAAGTGGGTTAAGCCTGTGAGAAAAGCGAGGACTGGGCTAAAGTGTTTTACTATCACGAAGGTATAAACCACTTTCAAGGGAAAAAACAACAGCAGACACATTTATTGATAGAAGCTTCCTACCTTTGGGACAAATTTTGAAGGCAAGTTTATTTATCGAACCACCAACGGATTGCTAAGCATTGGCTAAAAAGTGGTCAAGTTATGAACAAAAGAATGTTCAATATTTCAACTGAGCAGAAAAGGCTGTGGTGCAGCGGGTTGGGTGTGTTCCTGCTGTGCAAGAGGTCGTATGTTCGACCTTGCTTCGAGACACCTTGTTACCTTCTCAAGCTATTGGCGCCAGCTTTAAAGTAACTAGGCTTGAAAAAGCTTGTCAAACAAATTGCCATTCGGATTCGAGCTTAAGCTGTAGGTCTCTTTCTCTTGTGCAAAAACTGGAAGCACACTAGGTAAGAGATTGCGAGAAGCTTTATATACATTTAGTTTCGTTGGTACATAGCATGACACAACAATTAAGGTAGGTAGTTTTTTTTATAAGTACTGAGCTTTTGTGCGAAGAACCTTACGCTTCAAGAGTTAAGTACTTTGCTGAGGGCGCACACTGCGAGCTCCCTACCTTAATTATATTACAGTCGGGCTTGATAAGACTTTCTTTTTATACCCGTTACTCGTAGAGTTAAAAGGGTATACTAAACTCGTGCAAATGTATGTAGCAGGCAGAAGGAAGCATCTCCGATATCATAAAGTATATATATATTCTTCATCAGAATCAACAGCCGAGTCGATATAGCCATGTCCGTCTGTCCGTCTGTCCGTACCGACCGTCCGTCCGTCTGTATGAACACCTAGATCTCAGAGACTAGAAGAGCTAGAGCAATCAAATCCCAAGATGTAAGCTAGTATTGTCTGCAGGCAGATCAAGTTTGTTTCAAATTTTGGCCACGCCCCGCAAATAAAAAATGTTGAATATCCCCTACAATTTGTAAGCTATTGAGCTCAGATTTTGCAGTATAGTGCATGTGTCCAATATGTACAATCTCACAAATTTTCATAAAGATCGGATAATCAATGGCAAGGGCCGACTTTAACTTACGCTCTCGTTTTATTTTATTACGGTTCAATCAATGATTCAATCGTGAATATCGCACCCTTCAAAGTTAAATTCTCTGATCGCTCTTTGATTTGATTGATTTAATTGTCTGCCTGCTGGGCCAAAGAATCAACCCGTAAAAGTTTTTCAGGCTGTCCTCTGAGAGTATAGAATAAAGAAATCTCATTCCTTTGTAAGATCGGATTAAGGTGAAGAAGCACGAAAGAATATGGAATACTGGACGTAACATCAATTAGGAACTTCAAAGAATAGATATTACTGACTATGGACAGATATATTAAGAGTAAGAAGAGCACTTGCAGATCTTCCTGTTCTTCTTTCCGACTTTGCAATCAGAACTGCCCGACGTTCGCGGTCGCTGCAATTAATGTCCGCCACTCACCTCTGTCTTGTGCGTGCTGGCTCCAGTTGGTCACAACAAGCGTCCCCATATCTTGCCATCTCCGTTTTGGACTTCTCCTTTTGACACATTTAAAGAAAGCACATGCTTTATAATTGTCAGCTAGTCATTTTTAAATGCTACTTCAAACCTCACAAAAGAGAAAGAAATAGAAAATTTCACTCTATTATTAGCTATTTACATATTGAAAGGTTACTATTTACTCCAAAACATATGGACTCGATCAAATCGTGAAGGCTGATTCGATACTTCATATTCCCTTATGACACTGCCTCTATCAAAAGTTCAATTCATTCGCTTTCCCTTAAAGTACTCAAATTTACGTTTTCATGTTCTAATGGTTAGCGCTTAACGTCCTAAAAATCAATAGTGTACTGAACTAAAATGAAGCATTTTACTTGTAAGTTTTCGCCACGGTTCAGGATTTTTTAAGTGGGGGTGCCGACATGCTATACGCATCGGCTGCACTAACGCTATTCCAATGCGTAAAGCAACTTGCTTGCAGCGAAATTGCAACAACAACTTCGTATGTGTCTCCCTACTCTTTCTCTCCTATTTTTCTAGTAGACTGATAAAAAAAGATAAAAAAAAGATCCATAAGGAATGAATATGTCATAAGTATTCTTTTGGCCATAGAACGGTGCTGAAAATCATCCAAAGGATGAAAACGATCATAAAATCCTTTGGATGATTTTCAGCTCCGTTGGATGGTGAAAAGAATATATATGACATAACCATTCCAAATTAATACGGGAAATCCTCAAATGGATATTTTTGAATATCCTCCTTTTTTCTCTGTGTAGAATTGAACACAATTACAAAATGTGAAAAGTTTGTTTATGTTAGATTTGTTGTTGTGCGTCGAACGATTGCTTTTCGATGTCTTGTGGTTGTGAAAACGTCATAGTTCTTCATTTGTACACCACCTGGTTTAAAGGAACCGAGAGGTTTGATTTACCCGCTGGAACTAGGTGGTTTACGGCTTGAATCGGTACGGTTTAGATCCGACTTGCATCCCTGGTAAATATGCAGTGTTATTCAATGAAGGTCCCGAAACTTGTCTTAATTGTGGCATTGCTATTTTGACATAATGATTGGAGTATCATTCACATTCCAAATCATTATAACCATCAAAACAAATAGGTATAAATGTATTCTCACTGAGACCAGCTAACATCCAATTTCATGAGTCTTAAGAACTTGGCGGGCCAACATTTGCATTGCTTGTAGCATTTTCCTATAAGTTGCTAACCCGCTTTATAATTTGCCTCATGTTAACATTAATGTTAATGATCTGTTCATTAACATAAGAAAGGAGCTACATAACATTTCTTTCCCTACTTAAAGGTTGTATGATTTACTCAATGTAGCTTACCTTAACAATCAATTCTGGGTACTGCAAGCTGGCGCTGAACCGAACCAAAAACCAATCAGTACCAATCCACTAATTTGTAAGAGTAAACCGAACCGCAAGCCCAAAGCTTGCCATCCACTTTGGGGGTGAAGTTGCATGGGCTGCCATTTCTGGTTAAACTATCATTACCTTTCCCCCCTGTCCGCCACAGTTATGCACAACTTTTCGAAACAACTTAAAAAGCCACCCTGAATAGGGTTGCAGCTGTAACCCACTTACTGCACCAGTCTTTTTTATTAACTTATGTTTTAAACAATTCAAGGCTAAGTAACTTAACGCATTTCCGCCTGTCCAAAACGCAAACCCCTTTTCGCATTATATCCGATATGTATATCAGTGTGGTGGAGGGTGTGTGTGCGTGTGTTTGTTGTCTGTCAATCATTTGGGGTACTCCTTTTGTTTTCCATTAAGAACCGCCATACTTGCCGGTCACAGGCTTCGCACCGCTCTGACGTCACCCGAACAAAAGCCACCTGAATGTCTCTCGTTATTCCTAAATTATTTGTGGTACGAAAACATTGAGTCAGTTACATACACCGACCCGCCGACGGAGCTATGTCAGTTGTGTTTGGTATATGGCACATGGAAAAGTGGTTGCTGTTGTAGCTTTTGTTTGGTTGGTTGCTCTGTCGGGCGTTGGAAATGCTCAGCCAAGTGAGACGCGTTTTTCCACTAGGTTTTTGTGTGTGTTGGCTCAGACGCTCGCCAACTCAGGTGTGACAAATAATTACACATATCTGTCTATATAAGTCTGCGTGCGCGTTCCTCTCTCTGTGTGTGTGTGTGCGTGTCAAAAGACACCGAAGCATCAGAAGCAAAAGTTCATTAAAAAGGCGCACCATATTCCACAGTGCAAAAGGCCAAAGAGAAAACAAGTTGTAGTTGGTCTGAGTTGGGTTAAAGGTATCCCCACCTTTTCTGGCGACACTTTTCTGACTCATTAAAGAAAGCCGGCCCAAGATTTTCAATTTCATTAATTGAGAAACGGCAGTGGTGCTGGTAGTTCCACTGTGATTAATGCCTCACCCGAAACTGGATCAACGCCATGGGCGTCCACTCCACTGGGCAGTCAATTGTGCAACAATTTGCAACCTAATTCGCCGCAGGATATCTTCACCGACCCGGTTCAGCTCTAGCTCTAGCTCTTGCAGTTGACTTTGATTTTGGGTTAAGTGCTTGTGGTGCGGCCAGTTAAGCCCCCCGACCAGCCTAAGCCCTGGCACTTGGTGTAATGGATTAATTGCCAGTTGACTGATAGCAGTAAGTCCGCACATAATTTATGCATGCAATGAACCTCCACTCCGGTATTTGTTATTTTTGAGCGCCGGTCACTTGACTTGCGGTCCGCCAACTTAACATATGTCCACACACACATCCGTAATTTATGATTTCCTGCAACAATTTGCATTCGCATTCGAGATTAAACTATCAAAACGCAAAGCCGCAGCGCTTAATTACTTGACGCATTCAATGCAAATGAATTTGTGCATTTGTTTTTAGCGCAGCTTAAAAGTGATTAAATTAATTGAATGCCTTAGGTAGCGGCACATTTGTTTGTGAACATGTTAATAAATATATAATTGGTCGTATCTTTCGTGCGATTCCAAGCGATCAATTTGCTGCCTCATAAAGTGGACGGCACGTGAAGTTGGTGAGATATGTGAGAAAACGGTTCAGGGAAATGGCGAAGAACAGGTTGATTATTGGTAGATGCAACTTTTTTCACCTTTGACAGATATGGTGGCATAGTGTAGAACGAATTATTTGCATACTCTAGAAAAGAAAGAAATCGTAGAAAAAACTCACACCGAATGCTTGCCGAAGTCATGCATCACTGAGTGTCAGAGAGAGAGAAACAGATGAAGTATGCAAAATTTTAGAGAATTTCGTTTCACTCGCTTTCACATTCTGGTGTGGTAGAACAGACCTTTACAGAAAGTTTCTAGTTTAATACCAGAAATATACCAGTCTCTGAAAACTCGCAACTGATTGCTCTTCGTATTCAAATCAATGTATGGAATCAATATCATACACATAAGACAACAATTGTCGCCGGCAGCAGCCATTTGCAACCAGTTTGATACCAGTTTACATTTGTGTAGCCTATTGATTGATTT